>BRZM01001492.1:0-60000 GCA_033238685.1 Lates japonicus
AGCTCAGGTCCCTTAAACAACAAAAATGCCTCTTTTTTGCACTTTATAAAAAGAAGTAGCCTACATAGTTTGCAGGTGTATAGCATACATTTGTATGTATTTTTGTGTACATTTATTGTCTTACTGAAGCTATTTGACTAATATTTAGATTTTTTATTTAATATTATTTTAACAGAATATTCAAGCAGCAACCTGTTGTTTGTGCACTTATTTGCTCTGTCAGTCCAAATCTTCTATTTCTGAATAAAGAGGCGGAAATTAAAAATGTGTTTTTTTAAATCCGATTAATCGATTAATTGAAAAAATAATCGACCAATTAATCAATTATTAAAATAATCGTTAGTTGCAGCCCTAATAACGTTAATGTAACGTTATATGTACATTAACATGTACGGGTGTAAATTCCAAGTTTCATCACGATACGATATTATATCGATTCGATGGACAACGATCTGATGTTTGCCGATATTGATAAGTTTGCTACGATACGATTTCAATTCGATTCAATTCAGAAGCCAGTGATCGATAAGAGACGATATCATCTAACACAATCGCTTCCATTCATATCAAATCACAAACAGCAACTAAAATATCATTTGACATTTTTATTCCTGAGCTCAACCAGACATTTAAATGAAAAACATTCTTTTAATAAAAACAGATAAATCCTGTTCACTATAAAGTGCCACATTCTCATATATTGAGTTTTACATTTTCCACATTCTATAAAAGAAAACTGAAAGAACATTAAATTCATATTTGTATAATTAAGCAGGATATTGTGTAAAACTGAGTATTTTATCTTGAAGTGGAATTGCTGTGCACACAGCACGCGACCCGTCCTTTCTCCATAATCCAAAATGTTACCAGACCACTGGTTTATTCTCCAGAATGAAGAGAATATCTTCACTAACTTTTGTCTAGCTGATTGGTGAGGCGACGTACTCATTTTGTCTGGAGGTGTGCGCGCTCTGGCAAAGACGTGCCGGGAATTTCAAAATAAAGGCACGTCTTACAAATGATTATATTGAAGCGGACTGTGATGTTACACGTTATGTTAGTGTTGACTGTTAAATTAAAGTCCTGTTATTCCAAGGATAATGAACATGTCTCCAGCTTAGATGCACTGAGGCCTGTCTGTCATGTCAGCTGCCTGTAATCGGCTGGGAGCTGGGTATGGAGACAGTCTTTGGGTCTTTCCACAGAAAAAAGGGTTGAAAGAAAGTGACTCGATGTAGGTAGTGGCTAGCACAGAGAAAAAGTTCCGGGTTTTGTTATTTTTGTCAGCGTTGGCTGCATAGTAGCCCACAGCAGCCTGTGTTATTGTGCTTAAAATTTTAAATTTTATTTTTTAAATATTTTATTCTATTCTTGTCTTGCCATATTTTTATTTTAATGTACATATGTATAGTGTGTCTATAGGTGGTTTTTCTGTCTGTATATTTTAAAGTATTGTGTCTTTGTCGGTCTTTTTCTTAAGCTGAAAGCTACCATATAAAATTTTGTTATGTGTATGCATAATGACAATAAAGAATTCTTGATTCTTAAAAAAAGTTGTGATGAAACCAGCTGACGTCTCCACGCTTGTTTGGTGAGGGACATTACAACATGTATGATGACTGATCGAGGTTTTCATTTTGGATCGATACTATCGGATCATCGATCACTGAATCGATGTATGGATGTAGGTCGACGTATCATTACACCTCTAATACACAGGTGTGTGCTTTTCTAAACTATGTCCACAGGTGGACTCATCAAGTTCTAGAAAGATCTCAAGGTCTCAAGGTGGAGCACGGGGACTAAATTAATAATCAAGTTTTTTACTTGTAATCTATCATCTCCCTGATGGACAAGGAACACTAGGAGATCCACCAGGAAGGATGCTCTGTTTCTCCCTTCTTATTATGTTTGTCAATGATTACATCTTTCTCTATATCCCAATATGTCTAGCTGTATTCTGGTGTGTTCTCTGTTTCCCGTACCTCTTGAGGTCTTCAGGCTTCCCCCATCCCCCGATGAAGAGTTTGGTGAGGAGCAGCCTTCTGTAAAATACGTCCAGTCGGCTCACACCCATGGACCAGCACCTGGCATCTACACAGAGACACACACTTCATTCAGAAAATACTTCCTCCAGCATCATCTTGTATTAAAACTAAGAGAAGTCTGACTCAATGTGTTGATGTGTGCCAAGCATTAGCTGTCCTCCCAGCACAGAAACTGAAGCAAACAAGTGACAAGCAAAGAGCTCTGAGTGTCCAGCAGCTGTTCTTTTGTCAGGGTTGGTGGACCAAACCAGAGCTAAAAGGAAGATAAACACTCCACTTATCAGCTGGCCACAAAGCCCAGGGTAATTCTACTAATTTTAAATCTTAAATAAGTTTGAATACAGAAACATGTTCACTGTGGCCAATGTTTGGCTCAAAGTTTGTTAAGTTTAACAGTGTCATTACTTGAGTCTGTATGTGTATTGTTCACTAGCTTAACTATCTTTTTCTGAGATGCACAAAGTGTATTTTACCAATGTTTGATGACAGAAAATTAAAAAACACATTAAAGATGCATAAAGTGTTGAATGTCAACAACAGTACTTAAGACCATGCTGAAGCCCCACCTGAGAGGATTTTTTCCCCCAGTCTGAGACACTCTGGTCTCCCTAACTCAGCAATAATCACAACCCCAGTCACCTGCTGTTTCTCAGTAAACTCCCACAGTGTAAGTTCCACCCAAACACAAATCTTAGATCTTTCAAATGGATCTCTAACTTCCTGAGCACAGAGAGGCATGTCTGCTCAGAGTTTCACTAGTTCTTCACCAATTTTCTTCTTGACAGAGGAGCACATGGAAAAGGTTTTAGCTAAGGATGCACCTTGATACCTGGTTCTGAATTGGAGCTGGTTCTAAAAGGTCAGTTCTTTTATCTGTACTTGCAAGTGTAGTCATGCCTGTCTTGAAATGTGGTGTGATTTATGACAAAGGCCTGGTTAAAGCCTTACAGAGAGAGAGAGAGAGAAACACCAGTCTGGGTCTGTAGGTCCATTGACAGTATTTTGAAATTTTATGTCTGAAACATGGGACCCAACTGTAGAATTGCAGTCCTCTGTTTTTTAAAGTCCTGGCTTCACTAGGTTTTGTACTTTTAAACCCTTGCACATCCAGTCTAGCAAGATCAGACCCACCATCTGTACCAGGGTATCCACCCAGCTGAACCCACAAGAGGCTTGTACCCCTGGTACCCCAATCTCAACCTTCATGCCCATGGTACTCTGCCAGGGTTCTAAGAACCAGGCCCACCACCCAAACCTATATACCCACACTTAAGCCCCCCTGTGTATTCCAGCACAGCTGTACCTGCTGTAAGTCTCTGCTCAGGTTACTGGTCTTGTCCTCGGGCACAGGAAGGCTTAGTGGAGGGGGATAATGTTCCTGGAAGTCTTTAGACTCGATGTTCTCACAGACCAAATCTACAAGGTCAGTGTGGGTGTGTCCCCTTTCATGCGAATTAACCTTTTTGAAAGTCACATCGATCAAAGCGCTGCACACTATATTCACCTATTCACTAGGGTTGGGCGATAATATCTTTCCTCCTCCATAGACACATAAGACATAAGACGATATCGACCGATATGGAAAATCATATTATGATATGATTTTTTTTTCCCCATCTCACCCAGCCCTACCATTCACAGACACATTCATACAACACTTGTTCTTCCATAAAGCACTGTAACACACACACACACACACACTAACACACAGATGATACATCAGAGGGGTGCAGTATCTTGCCCAAGGATACTACAGCACGCAGACTGTAGGAGCAGGGGATCCAACCACTGACCTTCTGATTAGTGGGCGACCTGCTCTACCTCCTGAGACACAGCCAGTAGTGATACAGCACTGTTGTCACACAAAACATAAACAACTTAAATAAACAGGTTGACAACAGATTTGCTGACTATTCAGAGATACTAACATCTGAATGAACTATCACAGTTCACAAGCTAGAAATGACTTAAGATTTTCTACTGTCACACAGCTCTAACCCCCTGCTTACAGCATTGTTTAGTAATGGTTCAGTGCTCCACCAACACACCAAAGCACTGGGCTGCACATTTATTTCCACACTCTGGAAGCCTGTTTGGGAAAAGCTCTGCTATGAGAGGAAAAACTCCATTTCAGTTTTGACAGAAAGATGTAACGGAGAGAAAAAGATGTGTTGACTACATTTAACCCATCCCTCATCAACAGTCATGTTGGCCAAAAGTCAATGTATTGCTATGTCCGTTGACATTGGAGGTCACTTACCATTCATTGTTTTCAGTATAATAGACTGGGTTCATATTTCTTAGACTTAGACAGACTTTTATTGTCATTCAGTATGCAGCAAGTGTATACAGAACGAAATTTCGTTTGCATAGGCCTCAGTTTTTACAGTTTCAGTGTAGTGCAAATGTATGTGCAAAAATTTCTGCAAGCAGAATGGAAAAAAATATACATAAATCTTAAATATGTACAGCAGGAATTTCTATGGCTACAGTTGGTCATACACATGCTCACATGTTCATGTCCAGTAGGAATCCATTCCATCTTTCAGAGAGGGGAGGCAAACATGAGTAAAGTAAAGTTTTCAATACCTACAGACAGCTGAAGTCACTGTACCTACTCTCTCTTTATAGGTGAAGCAGTCAGTTTGTGGATAGTCCAGACCAATAAGTCGCTGAAAGTTCAGCACACTTACATCAGAGGTCTCTGATATCAAATTATCACATTTCAAACATAACGTCAGAGACTTACTGCGCCTTACCTGCGGTCAAGTCCACCAAAACCAAAATTGGAGTGCCCCTGTATTCTAGCCTTTATGGTACATGCATTGAAACGTCCCCAAACGAGCAGACAGGCAGGATTAGGGAAATCCGGTTTTTAAATAAGATGTAACAGTAACTTAAGACTTTATGATATCCAGATTAGGGATAGATCGGCCGGGCCGATTTTCGGCATTTTGACGCATATCGGCATCGGCCTTTTTTTTTTTTTTTTAAATCCGACAGACATAAGAGATCAATTTAAAACTGGGTTATTTTGGCTCTGATGCAGCCACGCCTCTCTGTCTGCAGTCACTACTCTCCAGCATTGTCCCACCCACAGCACCATCTGATTGGTTACACACAGACGGGTAACAGCCAATCAGCAGTGAAAGCTGTGCATGCACAGTGCTCACACACACTGAACAACTCTGCTTTTTGCACCACAATCTGGTGCTGCTCAATTGGGACTACTAATTGATTTGAGACTCACATTTCTGTGCAAATTTTATTTAACTTTGTTTTATTTACTTAATAAAACTTCAGGAAGCTATTTATTTATTGATTTAAAATTTCAGTTAACTGTATAAGAGATGCTGCTGACCCTGAGAACTCCCTGCACTTTTAGTTTTTGTTTGAACTTAAAACAAAGATAAGTGAAAGATAAAATAACATTTCAGTTATATTGAAATTTTGGAAAACTTAATTTACTGTAGAAAACTTTAGGGAGCTATTTATTTGTTTAAGTTTTCATTTAACTTTATAAGACATGCTGCTGAGCCTGGGAGCTCCCTGCACTTTTTGTTAGAATTTTAAAACAAAGATGTCTATTGTCTAAGATAAAAAAAACTTTTAACATGTTGCAAATCTGAAAAGCTGTTTAATAAACATATGCTTAAAGGCATTTAAACGAAGTTAAGTGTTGGAGTTTGTATTATTCAAAATTTTGACGCCAATATTTTCACTTTTACTGCAAATGAATATCAGCTCCAAATATCAGTTATCGGCCTCCTTGACTACTAATAATCGTATCGGCCCTGAAAAAACCATATCAGTCTATGTCTAATCCAGATGCTATGAAAAAACACTGCTCCATAATTTCTGGCAATGGCTGATATATCTTAGTGCAGGACATTTCTGACTACCCACACTCTCAATATTATTCATTATTACTGTATCAATTTAGAAAAAATTCTAATTAAAAAGTCCCACATCTGTGCCTTAATATGGTTACATTTCTGAAACTTTAGGCACTAATGACATAAAAAGCTGTTCTGAACGGCTTCTGTACTGGTGTTTTGCAGAAAAGCCATTCCAACCAACTATGTTTGATACATTTCCATTATTTTCATTCGTTCTGATTTCATATTTTGTGCATTGGCTAATTACTACTACTCTTTCCAGCAGTTTGATTGTTGTCAAGGTAGACTGTGTCATACATGGGCAATACGCAGCTGAAATGTAGGCATGGAATCGTATTTCTTTTTTTCTTTTTTTTCTTTTTTAAGACTCAAAAATTTTCTTTCAGACATGCACCTGATTGCTAGGAAAATACTATAACATGACTGTTAGATATAAAAACATCAAAGCCCTGATGTTTTTCAGTGTGAAGAAAAAATTAAACTGTACACCAAAACCTTAAGGAGTGAAATACGTCTAATAGTGAAGAAGAATCCCTCAAAATTTCAAGCATTTAACATGATCAGTTCAATAATGACTCAATGAACTTTTATTGAGTGCACGCTTTGAATTTTTACTTTACTTTTACTTGACATTCCCTGTATTAACCATTCACTAAACGCTGGATGGTATTTATAATCATTCACACAGGCTGCAATTCCACTCAGTAATCCTTGAGGTTTGCAGCATTGCAGGATCCATCTGCAGGCAGTCTGCATGGAACCATTGGGAACAGCTGTCACACTGTATTTGTCAAAGGGTAAATTATCCACATTTGATTTAAAAAGGTAAAGTTTCTGCATGCTTTAGCCAAATACTCCATTGCTGTTGTCATGATCAGAAATAATTTCCCATTTTGACTGTTTGCCAATCTACAAGAAAATGGGTTTTACTAATATGAACCAGCAAGCTGCCAGAGGGCTAACACCAGGAAATTAACAAGGGAGAGTAAAGATGTGTATGTATGAGAGTGGTATGCTGCAGATGTTAGTGTCGGCTGGTTTGACTGCTGTGCGCCTTATCATACTGTTAACCTGTACCCAGCACATGTACCGTAATGATGAAAGTAGAGGCGCAGCTGCTGGCTGCACTCACATGCTGCCCGGAAAGATGAGCAGAAGGGACAGAGCAGAGATAATGTCACCTTTCCCTGAGAGGTAGTCCTGTCAGAGTGGGGCCTTAGCTTAGTGGTAGCATTCAGACACATGAAAACAATATGAGGAATGATATGCACTGAGCTATGAATAGCTCCTGAGGAACAATGTACACAGCTGTTAGCAATGTCAGTGATTAGACTAATAGCAGACCGTGACCTTTCGAACACCACCGTTATGCCCTGTGATCTCTCACGGTGCAGTGTAGGAACATGAACACGGGGACATTACAGCACATATCAGTTCCGACACAGACTGTCCAACAATTACTCACCTGGTGTCCGAAGTTCAACTTCAGCTAACGTAAAGTTAGCTAACTTAGCCTGGTTCATTCATACCGGGTTGTTTCAGACGACAGACCCACAGACGGACTGACAGGTGGACAGGCAGGCAGACAGACAGACAGAGAAATAAATGTGACTCTACCTCACGCTGCACACAGAAGCTCTGAGCCTCGTCCTGGACTTGCCTGCAGGGTTAGCTACCAGCTGCTGTCCTTTGACGGCCGTTATTCAAGGTGCGGAAATACGCTGTGTAGGAACTTCCGGTAAAACTCAAAAATAAATCTTCTTCAATGCATTTTGTTGGTTTCTACCATGCATGTGGACAGAGATTTACAGCTGCTCCACAGGCACCTGAGGCCCGTAATGCGAAGCAAGTAACAGCAACATACCCTGGATATATTATCGTTATCTGGCTTCACTAAACCTAACTACCACAGTCTGGCTGAGCGGTGTTACGACGCTGGTTATCAACTCGTTAAAGTCGACCCAGGATTTCCCGAGCGCGTTCATGTGAAAGAGGCGGAGTTGTCAGAACCATGAGTATGGCACCTAATATTATATGAGAAGTAACACTGATAGCTGCACGTCGTTTCGGTTCTAGTGACGTTCATAAATGACATTTAGCAAGGTGAGAAGTGAACAATATGATCATATGACTAGAAAGGAAACGCTAGAAATCATTTCTAATTATCAAAGTCAGGTTGAGGATTTATTGTAAATAAGTATATAAATGATTTTACTTACTGAGCGTTTTTGCTCTTTAGTCTGACGATGATTTATACTGAGTTACTCTGAATGTGTGATGTAGATAAACAGTGACAGTACTGTCAGACTGTTTCTGCTGCCAAAGCAGAGGAGAGAGTTCATGTCTGAGCTCCATTTGACTGAAATGTTCATTTATAATCATGGGAAATATTCAGCAGTGTGAGGATAAAAGCATCTTTGTTCTATCAACATGAAGATAGAACAGTCAGTATGTGATCACTTAGTTTGATAAAACCCTCTCTGTTTGTTAGAAGCTCTGTTGTGGACATATTAAAAAGACTGGAACAAAACGATCCCACAGAGCTAAAAATATCTATTGATCTTTATCATTTGTCACTTTATTGGAAACTCTTGTCCATGTTGGGATCCTGCAGAAATTACGACGCTAATTTTCCAGTGATCTTTGTTGTTGTTTATTTCGAACACGTGAAAACAAAAACAAAAAAGAAAATAAAGCAGGCGGGCATTCCACCACAGACAGTCATGAAAGCACAAAAGAAAAACCAACATCAAAACATAACATTTCCATTTCTAGACAATGTTGTCTAGTCTTCCTAGACAACATTAAGTCCAGTTGCTTTTCGACTTAAATTTCCTTGAGATAACTATGACCTGGATGAATGAGAATATTCACAGGCTTGTTAAATACAGTGTAATATAATAAGTATATATATATATAGGTCTGTGAACATACAAAATGCGAACATGGGAAATTAGTGACAAGATACCAGTGAACAGCTGGTGATCTTAAACAAAGTCTTCACTTTTATACTTCAGATAAACCATTTCGTTTCATTTTAAATAGTTTCATGTTTGTGCATTCTCTTAACTCACTGTTCAAACCATTCCACAGTTTAATTCCACAAACTGAAACACAAAAACTTCTTTTTGTTGTACACATGTACAAGGATTTGAAGTTCAGGTTTCCCCTTAAATTATAACTCCCAATGAATCATTTCTGAATGTTACCTGGTGACAAATTATTTTTGCTTTAAACATTACTTGTGCAGATTGAAATGCCACTAGATCTGTTAATTTTAGTAATTATGACTGTAAGAATAGTGAGTTAGTATGATCTCGATGTCCAGCCTAATGAATGTATCATATTGCTTTCTTTTGAAGTATGATTACTGAGTATAACCTAGTTTTAGAATTATTGCCCCAAACCTCTGCACAGTAAGTGAGATTGGAAGAACTAGTGAACAGTATAGAATGTGACTGCTCTGTGAGCCAAAACATGTTTTGCTCTGTTTAGTACTGCAATGCTCTTTGAAACTTTTTTTGGGGTACATGTCCAACTAATTTGATCATCCATTAACACTCTGGTTTCCCTTACTTTTTCAATATCCATGCCATCCAATGAAATTATTATCTGCATATCACCTCTCCAGTTACCAAAATACATTATTTTTGTCTTAAAACCGATTTTAATATTTTTGATACTTGGCGTCAAAAGTCATTAATGTAAAGAATAAATAATTTAGGTCCCAACACTGACCCCTGGGGGACACCACATGTAATGCTCAAACCTTTGAATAGTAATTGCCCAACCTCACAAATTGCTTCCTGCCACTCACATAGCTCCTCACCCACTGCAGAACCATACCCCTGATGCCGTATCGGTCCAGTTTAGTGAATATTGTATCAAATACTTTTTTTTAAAATCCACAAATATTACAAATACGTGCAGTTTCTGATCCATAGAACTTGTTATTTCCTCATCTTAGTGCCAATGATGTAGATCTATTTGTCCTGAAACCATACTGACAATCAGAGAGTAGTTAGTATTTATTTATGAAATTATCCAGTCAGTTATTGAAAAGCTTTTCAAGAATTTTGGAAAATTGTGGAAGCAGAGAGACAGGTCTGTAATTTGTGAATTGGTGTCTGTTCCCAGATTTGTACAGAGGTATAGCTTTTGCAGTGTCCATCCTGTTTGGAAATGTACGTCTTGAATGATAAATTACAGATTTATGTAAGTGGTTTTGAAATACCCTCAATTACCCTTTTCACTACAGACATGTCAATATCATCACAGTCTGTGGATTTCTTGTTTTTACATTTAGCAACAGTATCTATAACTTCTTTTTCCTCCACTGTTGTAATAAACATTGAACTTAGATTCCTGTCTATAAAATTTTCCTTCCATCCCTCAGGTGTTTCTATATCAGGTATTTTGCCTGCTAAAGTAGGTCCAACATTCACAAAGAATTCATTGAGATTGTTAACATCTGATTGGTCAGTAGTTGGGCTGTTGACAGGTTTTGATCTGATCCTCTGAAGTTAACCTGCCTCGGAGCAGGTTAGCTGTTCAGCATAAGTTACCATGGTGATTTACGAAGTGAACCACCGTCGTAAGACTGAAAATTCAGAGTTAAACCTGAAGTTACCTTGCTAACTGCATATCCTGCTTCATAGTACAGGCCTCTGCTCTGTGGTGCTTTGGCAGTCGGATGCTCCATCATGACACCAGCTCACGCACTCTGGATTTGGCTTGCAACTTCTTTCTCTTCCCCTTATGAAATTCAGGCTGAAGGGTTGCGGTTCTGACACAGTGGAGGACATCCAACACAAGTCACAGATGGTGCTTGACATATTTACAGAATCTGACCCAAGCGTGGCAGGTCTGGGTCACATAGTGATTACTTTGGAGGAGATGGTTTTAAGTCAAATTTAAGTCAGGTACAGTGCTTGTTACAGTTTCAGTCTCTGAACTGCTGATCGCACATCAGATACCATTTAAAGGTAAACAGCGAGGGTGGTTTTCCTGCATTCCCTGACTGAAGAACACAAGGTAACAGGAGTTTCTCTCTTCATAATGAATCACAAATTAATACTCAAAGTTACCAGGATCCATATTTGTTCAAACATGAGGCCAGCTTTATTATTATTGTTGGCAGAGATTAAATGCTGATAATTTAAGTTTGTAAGGCCTAACAACTTGTGTTACTTTACCAAAGAATAGAAGTTGGTGTTGTGACAATGCACATGGTTTGATCAGTCTTTATTGTCCAGTGACAGTGTTGGAAGAATACACACTGCAGAGCAGAAACAAGGACATCATGACTGGGCTCCATTTAGTCCAGCCATAATTGTAACTGTAAATTTTTATTAAGACTCAGTTGGACACATGACACCACACAGGAAACAGCAAATGTAACATGAAGAAATCAGCTGTAGTGTCAACCTGCACAGAAACCAATCAGTGAAGTGAGCAGGGTGGTCAGGTGATGCTGTGGTGTGTTTCCCTCTCATACCCATGGCTTTGGGGATCAGAGCTGTGAAGAGTGTCCACCTCTGTACTGATTAGAGTAGAAATGAAGACAGAGCAGGGCTGGTGGACACACACTGTGCTGGGATCAGTTAGCCCATGTTCTGGCGGTTTCCATAACCTCTGCGATGAGTGTCCTTCCAGTCATCCCAGTTTCTGGCTTTCAGCAGAGACTCCTCATCATCCTGTTCAACCTTTTTCTCTTTTTCTTCTTCTTCCCTCTCTTTTGTATCACTGTCATCCTCCACAGCGACCCTCCTTGGGATCCCTTGGTCAGGCAGGGCTCCATGTTTCCTGTGCTGGTCATACCAGTCATCTACCGTCATGGTGGGAAGACTGGGGTAACCAGCCCCAAAAACCCGAGCCTGTGGACAAAACAAACGCAATCTGTCACTCATGACGGTCTGTAACACTGATGTGGTCCCTGCCACGTCTTCTACAGAGTGTTGCATTATGGGTTGTTTGTAGCCTTGTTATATTGCTAGGCTAGTGAGAGTTGTCAGTCAGTCTGTAGTGAGTTAATCAGCCTTAAAAGTGTGTAGAGGCTGGTTTAGCCTCTACACTGTCTTGTACACGGTCTCACCTGTAAAGCATCCTTGGTGAGGATGAATGGTTTCATGGGAGGCCGGACTGGCTGTGCCAGCTGCTTGGCAGCACTATGCTTCAGAACATCCATCTTCTTAAGTATCTCCACCTCCTGATCGATGCTCTCTATTTCCTCAAGACACACAGTGACCCACCTCCGGATGTTCAGAAGGTAAAAATCTCTGCTGACTTCATCATCAGCCTTTCCGCTGTCCACAGCTCTCTGTACGTCCGACAATCTGGCTTCCAGCTCCTTCTTCTGACGGTACCGCTCGATCTTAGCTTGTCTCTGTGCTGCCATGGCAACCAGGTCTGACGGGCAGGGGACAGACTGGAAAAAGAAGCACACATCGCAGTTGGTACTGAATCAAACGTCTGCCTGTTCTTCGCAATAAAAGTGTTTTTATTTGAAAGCAGTGAAGATCACTTGTAAAAGATTATCTAAAGACTGATGTCAGGACATGAATCAGTGGTGGAGCAGCAGAGATTTTACTACACCTCTGATGCAGCACAGCAAAGTGAGAGAGAAAAACATGAGCTGATCCTAGGTTGCCTACACAGCTGCTTTCCATTACTCATACACCCCCTGTTGCTTCTGTTCCCACAGAGCAGCCGCCAGCAGTCAGTCTGATGTCAGTAAGACAGAAACAAAGAGGAACATTTTGCTGAAGGCTTGAATACATTTATGAAATTACCTTTTATAAAGGTCCATCCATATATACCCTTATAAATATTTGGTGTAACCTTCAGTCAATATGATCTCTAATTTAAATGGTCTACATTCTTCTACTTGAATTTGTTCTTCAGCCCCTGGAAAGAGGTTTATAAGAGTGGAAGAAGCTGGGAGTCCAGCTGAGGTGTATGTCCCCGATCAAATCCAAAACCACTTTAACATTTCACCTGCTTCCCTCAAGTTGAACTGTTTAAGTGTTTGGTTGCACATCTGTAGTGAACTAATAAGCCATGAGTTATTGCTCTGTAGGAGCTGGTTGGATAAGGTGGAGATTATGTTTCTCCTCTAACCTGATCCAAACACATATGGATGCTAACAAGCTACATTTACTCCAGTAACTGTACCTTAATATCTTCATTAAGCCTCCCACGTTCACCTCTGAATGTATACTAGAGGTACAAACTGGAGCTAAAACCAGCAGTGACATAACGTTTCCACTCAGAGTCGACATATGCCACTGGAACAAGGAAACAACACCATCAGCCAATCTGCTACTGATGGAGCTGCTGCTGCTGTCGGTACTTTAACGTTACTACTGTATCTAACTACACTCCTCTACCTGCTGACAGTAACTATAACAGCTGCTGCCTCCACGGGAGCAGACGGTGGTGCTAACTACTGCACTGATGTATCACTGTATTGGCACGGGACTACCTGACCATGAGGGTGTGGACCCGGACTGAGGCGGCTCTCTTGTCTGTTCTGAAACCTACTCACCATGGCCGCAGAGATTCCATTTTCTGAAGCTTCGTCGGAACCGCTTGTGTCTTCATCCGTCGACGCTGGCAGCTCAAACTGTGATATATTATACTCTTTACATCTCCGCAGGAAGTCCATGAAGTAAGCCCGGGCTGTCTGGACTATGCCCAGACGGTTGTCCCTGCTGGTCTGCTTCATGGTAAGGGCTCCTAGGAGAGCGGGCAGCAGCAGGTACTTCAGGTCCGCCGTGGCGACCTCCTCCAGCTCCTCGTTACGGCTGAACAGGTCGAGCTGAGCTGCCATTCTGGACGCTTCTTCTAACACACCGATTCCGCGTTTCAGTCTCACCTGGATGCTGTTGGAACCCAGTGGTTCATCTGTACAGTCCACCTCCTTAAATATCTTCCACCCACGATCCAGCAGCTCGGATAATTTAGGAGGTCCAGCGTCTGAATTTGACGGCTGTCTCATATCGCTGCTGTTTTCACTTTCCGCCATCTTGTCATAGTTTCCGGATTTCGTCTTCTTCGTCTGATATTTTTCTGCGTCGCTGTTCTTAAAAGGAAATTACTGCCCACTGCAGGCCAGTGAAACTACACTTGGTTATTACAGCAAATAGTTTTCCTACACTAAATATTTTGTTTATTATTTTTTTCTTCTTATGATTATATTTTATATGGAGTCTATGATAGCTCTCCTTTCAGAATAATCATTTCTCTAATGCTGCTCTTCCTTTTGGTGTTATACTGAGACTAAATAACTGGATGAAGGAGGGATAGAAGAGAGAGGAGACCTATTATTGACCTACTTCAAAACTGCAAACTATTTTTCCTCACTTATGACTTTTTGTGCATCAGATGATTACCTGTGAGAAAATCATTCATCTGACTGACAATAAATGAATGAGTTATACTATATATTGTCACACCTTTAAAGTTTGGGGTGACTAACATACATATTAGCAATATTACTAAGTAGTCTGTTGTGTGACGAATAAAAAATGTTCATAACTGAAATAGCAACTCTGGTATTTTAAAAACCTGGGCCTCATTTTCCCATATAAATGATTGACAGGGACAGAAATCTTTGGAATCGGTGAATTAGGCCTACTTCTTGATCAAGAAAAGTGTACCCAGCAATCACTACCAGACTCAATTGACAAAAACAGTATATTTTTCAAGCAGAACACACGAGCTGCTGGAATACCATTGCCTCCATCTGTTAGTTGACTTGTGTTATTGTGTGACTTTCAGTGGTGGAATAACTATTCACATCATTTACTGAAGTAAATGTACCATGCGGTACCTAACAAACTCAGAGAACGAGGCGTTTGGGCAGCTCCCGTGTTCTGCTTAAATGACAAAAGGGGATGTTCTGGTTAATAAAAACGTCTATCTCTGTAGGAATCCTATCCACAATGTTGTCAGATAATTATCAAAACAATATGAACCTGTCAGTGACAAGACGAAAACACTTTAGCGAACTACTTTGATGTGGACGTGTGCACTGTTTGCTTTCATTACAACAGCTGAGGCCTGTACTATGAAGAGAGGTTACTTGCTTATCAGGGTAACTTCAGGAGTAAGTTGGTGACGTCAGGTGTAACTTCCTGATTAACCTGTACTACAAAAGGTGGCTAGGTTTCACCTGAGGTCTGCTGCCATGGTAATTTACACTGCGTCTCTAAACTGCTCCGAGCAGTTTATGTTCGTGGTTAACTCGGTGTTACCGGTGTTACTTCTACCTAAGCCCCGCCCACAAGTGGAAGAACCAATCGATATTGGCACAACGACTGAGAGAGGCTGACTCCGTAGGAGTCCCCCCCCCCCCCACACACACACACACCACCACCACCACACACCCGCCCTTATTGTCCTGAAAGACAATATAATGCGACAGGCTGTTGTAATTGTAGACTACATACCAAAACATGCAGTATTATGATGGAAATATGAATGTGTACTACTTATATAAATTTTATTTCATCCAGGTTCAGTTTCAATGATACTGTTAAAGTTCATACTGAACATAACAGCATTACATCTATACATATACAGCCTTATGTTCCAGACAGAACATCATTAACAGAGAGTAAAGGTCATTCTCAGACATGACCCACGTGTTGCCCAATCCAAGTATCTGAAAAATCACCATGTTCCGGTGTCCATGTCTCATATTACAGATTAAGAAACCGAGGAAGATGGGCCAAGTCTCCCAGTCTTCGTTGGCACGCTGTTTTACATTGGTGTTAGAGTCTCTGTAAATTCCTCGCCAAACCGACAGAATTAACGTGCGCTCTTCATCTGAGAGATACGGTATCGCCCGTTGCAGCAATTAATCAATTGTTAAAACCTGACCAACCATCGAACATCTGTACCGTTTAAATAGATCGAGTAGCCAGGGTTTGTCAACCCGACTTTTCCTTGTGGATAACCCTGAGCAACCCAGAGGTTAAATTGGCCTGGTACAGGCCTCAGGTCACAGAAAACATTCAACCGTCATGTTGAAATGGTTAAGTCATATGGATTATATGTGACAGTTTGTGTCTAACCACAGGCCTTTCTCCAAACACTGTAAGAGAGAGGGTGACCAACACTGAGTGGCAGTAAAGGCACTTTAATATCAGAAATAATCACATCAAATATTTTCTCCTGGTACAACCTGATAAGACAAACATTCAAAGCACCTAAGAGTTAAACACAACAGATTTTACACAACAGAAAAAAACATATTCTTCTGATGAATTAAATATCATCTTGCTCTGGGGTTAAAGTTGTCCGTCTACAAGACTGAAGTTGACATGACATCTGGTCCTGCTTCATGTTAACACCTGCTCACTGCTGCTCTGATTCACTGTCAAGTGACTTGATGAACACAACTTTATTATAGCAGAGGTAACACCACTTCCTTTCACTCTTCATTCAACATATTTTACTACAACTTTCTCATTTGACAGGCTGATAATAAATGGGGGCATGCACTCTGGTCTGGTGTAGATATGCAGTAGATATTAATCTCAATGCTGTAAGACCTTCACTAGTGATGAATGACAGAACTTCAAACTGCTCTCAAATGTATTAAAAAGTCACAAGACAATGAATCTCTCTCCTATACTGGGTGCATGTGGACGTGATCAGACTGACCAGTGGCTGAATACAGAGAGAAGCAGTGAGAGCTACACTGCAGGTTCTGACAGGGTTTTATCAGATATTTCAAGAGCTGGAGAAGCTGGAAGATCTGTTTCAAATAATAATAAACAGCAAAACAAACCAAACTGAGCTCAGAACCTCCCCTGGGTCCAAACAGTTAGCAAAGCTGGAATTTGTGTCTCAATCATTACCAAATTCACATTTTCATTTAGATTATAAGAAACAACTTTTGACACAAGACAGTTTAGGATGCACACTGGTGAGGAGGGTCCTGTTCTTGTAAAGGCACAGTGTGTGTTTGTTGACTCAACACATAAGAAGGCAAATCATGGCTTAGCAAACAGTAATGTGGCATCGCTGCCATGGACAGCACCCTGTGTGTTGACACAACTTCTCCTCTCAAGTGGTCAGCTCTAACTCATCAGGAAGCTGCAACACACACAACCAGACTTTTAGCCAAAAGGAAATAAGGCTTTCTGTGTCAAGCAATCACAGCAGGTAAAACAAGATTAACAGACATGAATGTGTGCGTGCCTCTACCTGTATGGGTATCCATGGTATTTGGCTCTGAAGATGGACAACAGCCAGCTGAAGAACAGCATCACCAGACCGATACCTGCTACACACATAACTGACACACAAACACACACACACACAGTTCATATTCACACAACAATAAAGAGTCCCCCCCCCCACCCCCCCTCAAAGTCTGGAAACCAGAGGCCTGTACTACGAAGAGAGGTTACTTGCTTATCAGGGTAACCTCAGGAGTAACTTGGTGACGTCAGGTGTAACTTCCTGATTAACCTGTACTACAAAAGGTGGATAGGTCTTACCCGGGGTCTGCTGCCATGGTAATTTACGCTGCATCTCTAAACTGCTCGGACCAGTTTATGTTCGTGGTTAACTTGGTGTTACCGGTGTTACTTCTACCTAAGTACCGCCCCACAGGTGGAACAACCAATCGATATTGGCACAAGGAGTGAGAGAGGCTGACTCCGTAGGACGGGGGTTGTCTAAACACCTTTTTTTTTTTTCTCACAGTTAAGCAGCAGAATTTAGCATTATTAGTGTTGCATATTATCGATTTCAATAATCCTTTGAATGGGGGTGGGGGCATTATTGTCCTGAAAGACAATATAATGCGACAGGCTGAAATAATTGTGAACTACATACAAAACATTATTAATGATGGGAAATATGAATGTGTACCACTTTGCAAATGTTTCTATTTCATCCGGGTTCAGTTTCCTGAGGGCTGAAATACTATTAACATAAGTTCATATGAACATATTACATTCATACATATACAGTCCTAGTGTTCCAGAGAGAACATCATTAACAGAGTAACAGCTCATTCTCAGATATGTATTACTTGTTGTCTGTAATCAAGTATCTGAAAAAATCATCCCACATATGTTTCGTGTCCTTACGTCTCATATAGTTAAGAACCCAGAAGACATGAGACAAGTCTCTAGCTTTGTTGTGAGCTGTTTTACATGTCGTTAAGTCTCCATTCCTCACAGTGACCAGAATTAGCGATCGCTCTTCATCTGAGAGATCTCTGATTCTGCCCGTTTGTACTATCTCAATTAAGTTAGCACCAGCTCAACTTATCGACATCTTAACCACCGTCCTTAGTGCCGTTGCTTACAGATCCAGAGCAGTCAGGGTTTGTCAACCCCGACTTTCATGATAACCCTGAAATTAAATCAAGTGGGATTAAACTCTATGCGTGGGCGGGCCTCAGGTCAACACCTTGCGCTCATTGTCGTGTTCCTTCCTCCTTGTCGGGTGTGTGTGTGTGTGTGTGTGCTTGGTCTACAACAATGTTTAGGTGGGTGGTACGTGTCAAAGTAGCACCTAGATGAATGAAGGACCCAAGTTTTAAAGATATCCAACTGATCAGTCTAAATATCCTCTGAAGCCTCAATCGCCTCAGCTCAACTTTAGCTCTATTTCTGGTGAGTGAGGACTCGTGCATACTCTTCCTCTTTCCAATGTCTACATCTGAGGTGGCAGCCTCACACAGCAGCACGATTCCCATGGTGATAGCAGCATCTGACAGTCAGGTCAAGGTTTAGACCAGAGATGCAGGTGAAGCAGTGACATCCCCCAGAGAACTCCACAGTCAAACCTACTCAAACAGCTACAATAGGTGACACTGTCAGGGTCAGACACAGTGGGTTGAAGTCTGGGGAGTTGTCACAAACACACTGATGATATGATTTAAAACCTAAATTACCTCAGTGGTAGGCCTCCCTCAACTCTGTTAATGATATGTCTTGATGATCCTGATGACTGACCTTTAACACTAAAACCTCATCAATTCATCTTTTGGTGAATGTTTGTTATATATTGAAGAAATTCCTTGGTGTTACAGAATCTTCGATCCTGTAGATAGGTTGGTCGAACCATGATACTTACGATACCATTGTCACCAGCTCAGAATAATAACAATACAACAACGCCAGAGGAGGTAGGGCAACCTCAGAGTCTGATCCACTCCCACCTGGCTGACTGCTGTCAATAAAGAAGGTGTGAACAGGGATAATAATCACTGAGGATTAGTTTGTTTGGGCTTCTTGTTATCTGTGTATTTTAAAGTGGCGTAACAACGGTGAGAATGTGAGGGTTTAGTGGTGGTATTCAGTGCTGCCTGTGAGGTGTGAGTATACGGTCGCTGAAGGATACTGAAGAGTAGGACAATGTGTGTCTCAGCCACAAGCCAGGCCTGACTGCTTCATTAGATGTAACTCAGAAACAAGAGACAGTTAAACACCATTTTACAATTTTGATGACTGAGGGATAAATTGCAAACTCTGGCGGTCTAGCTCACCACTTGTCAGTGGGTTCTTATGTGCATAAGGAGGTCCTCTGATATGGTTCCACATCCTGGCCTGAAGTCATGATCAGGACAAAACTTGCTGGAAACACGAGAGACAAAAAATGTGTTTAAATGTGTAAACATCCATCTCTAATTGTGTGTCCCAGTAACGTATTGTACAAGTTGTTAACATAAACTTTGGTCATATAAGTAGACAATAAGCGGCAGAGTGGATAGCTGACACCATGGCTGCTGCTACAGACCAGCATATGAACAGCCAGCAAGTTCTATCAACACACAAGTACAACAAGAGCCATATGTCTCGATGCATATCTAACAGTATCTTTCTGCCTTTGATCTGTCTTCGGGGCCTCTTCACTCCACTGAAAAGCACTTACTAAAGGTTGTAAATGATCTTCTGCTCTCTCCGTTTGATTCTGCCTCTGCTCCTCTTCCTCAATCTCAGTTCTGACACAAAGTAGTCGCTATATACTCCCAGACTGAATTCATTTAGCATCTCTGGCTAGTCCTCTGGTCTAATCTTACTTAGCTGAAAAGAACACAGTGTCTCCTAGTCATACTACATCAGTGTTTTTGATGTGTTCTTCTCCCTCTGTTTTCCATCTTTATATTTTACCTCATGGTCAAATTCTACACAGTCATAGAATTAACCTCCACAGCTATGCGATGATACCCTGCAGGGTAGATGACCATGATGATATCATATCTTCCTGCTCTAATTTCGAATAAAACTGGTGCTGGTCAATGGTCACCAGGTCCAACAGGACACCAGTTTTTATTAATTCGAGTAAAAAGCCTTTTCCTATCAGTCCTCTTCCTCTGGAACAACCTCCTGCTGACACTAAGGCATACAGCTCCGCGGAGGCCTTTTAATCAAGACTTTTGATCGATTCTTTGATCAGATCAGGCTTGGTACCTGCTGCCATTCTGGGTCGAATTGTACAATGAATCTGTTAAACCACTGATAAAGGTTACTATAGCGTTCTGACAAGCACCATCAACTCTGTTTGTTCCTCAGCATGTCAGACTTTGAGACGACTTGTTTATCTGCAGCGTAGGTTTCGTGGTTACCTTGTGCTTCCATTGTTTGACCACTAGTCTTTCTTTGCTGTTTGGGGTTTGTGGAGTGACTCATATTGAGCACTGAGTATCTACAGTGATATTTGTTATGTTGTTTCGGGGCCAATACCGATACCCGATTATTAGTAGTCAGGAGGCCGATGGCCGATATTTAGACTGATATTCATTTGCAGTAAGTCCAAACAAATAAATAGCTCCCTAAGTTTTCTACAGTAAATAAAGAAACATATCTGCTCTCCGAACTTTTCCACCCAACAAAACTTTTTCTCCTCTCCACCCGTGTGTGAGCACTGTGCATGCAGGCTTTCACTGCTGATTGGCTGTTACCCGTGCTGTGGCTCACCATGTAACCAATCAGATGGTGCTGTGGGTGGGACAATGCTGGAGACAGAGCTACAGACAGAGGCGGCGGCTACGCCGGGCCAAAAAAATAACCCAGTTTTAAATTGATCTTATCGGCTGTCAGTTCTACAAAAAAAAAAAGGCCGATGCGATAGTATTGACCCGATGTCCAGTCTATCTAGTATGTGTGTGTGTAAGTGTGAGTGTTAGCTGTTGTTGCAGTGCAAGAAAGCTGAACATTCTTGATAAGAGAAACTCAGGTGTGTCTTGTTAGATACAGTCCTCCAATCACAGCCAGGAGGGAGCCCAGCAGGAGGCCTTGTGATTGGGAGGCCAGATGACCTGAAAATCCACCTAAACATGGCTAGGTCATCAAGCTCCTAACATCCAAATATTTGAGTTCAGAATCTGATTTATTCATTGATTTACTTCATCCTGGCTGACAAGGATCATTTAGGGGCCCTGAGTCTTGGACACAGAAATTAATGTAGTGTTTTGCACCTGCACGTAGTTCTGTCTGCCACCCTTGAGCCAGTTGCTCATGCAAAGCCTCTGACCTGCAGCTCATGGGTATCCAGACCTCGGGGTTTCCTTTAAGATGAGGGGAAGTGGAGGAAGGTTGGGTAGAGTTCATATTCAGCTGCAACACAAATACAATAAAACATTCCAATGCATGTCGAAGAGGGTTCAGTAGGTCTTTACTGACTCAAGTTTGTATGTAAGTAGGATCGAGTTGTTTTATTTACTTGGTGACTCTTTTTTTTAAAACGATTCGATTAATCTCTTTTTCAGTTGCCTCAGCCTTTGATAAAGAATCTCAGCTGTTGTGTGGGAGAGATGTGCATCCGCTTTGATAACATCCTGAGAGTCTGAACTCAGTCGTGTTAAATCACTTTGGTTAAAGGACATCAGGACTGATTACAGACCTCCACAGGTCCAAGTCTAAACTGTTCATTGCCAACAATTTAATTATTATTTCATTTCCTTGTCAGTCAAATTGTGGTATGTGCCATGTCATCACCAACAGCCTGCTCTGTCAATGAGCAATGTTTCCCTAACCGAAACTTATCCTATTTATCATATTCAGGAATACATGCTCCATATTCACATCCTTTATCCAGGTCATTGATGAGCTTTGACTCCTCAGCATCTCAGACACTCCTGCATCATCTCAATGCTAAGCTGCAGGTGTTACTGTCTAAGCTGTTTATGAGCCAAATTTTTAAAATCCTAATGATAGTACAACTTACACCTCAGTCTACAATATACCTGCATTAAAATAAAGCAGCTGCATTGAAACTATAACCAGCATCACAGTTTCCCCTTCTTGGTTTCCAACAATATTTGCATAGCGTCCCACAATCAGTTGTATATTATTCCAAAGGATGTGGATGTGTTGTGGCAGGAAAGTCTGACAGCTTTCAGTTTTCAGCAGCACTGTGGGTGTGGCTCGCCAGCAAAATGTCACTGACAGAACAGAAGTAGAGCAGCTGTTGCCCGGGATAGCTCACTTAAATTTGCCCATCATCAGACATCAGACATTATCAAACTGTTTGGTTTAGCTACCCAGAAACAACACTGTTCTGTCGGTCATGCCCTTCTTTGTTTTACACTGCAGATTTGTGAACATGCTTGCAGTTTGGAAACATCAGCAGCAGCACACTACATATGATTTGCAGAAATGGGCTGAAACATGTCAAATCTCTGGTGTAGCGCAGGTAAAACAAACACACAACTTAAAGCATAACTGTTTCATTCCATGTTTCAAACCATATTGCCCTGGAGGGTGGGTTTTCAGTCTAACTAAACACTACAGCAGCTCGAATTTGCTGTAGTTTCCTCTTCTAACACTGACGATCAACTGCTCCAGTGTTTGGCTGGAGCCTCATTCACCACACACTTATTGTTTCTGGTGTCCAATGGAAGATGGCAGACTTTTAGAAATCTGCAGAGCAAAGTTGTCTCACCATCTGAAGGCGTCAGTCCTTCATCAAAATCCACAGATGCAAAGACTTTATTAGTAAAGGCAGAGGAATAGCGTAAGAGTTAGCCACCTGGAACTCCTCATCAGCTTGTCTGAAATGAAAACATTATTACATTATATTCTTCATTAAAATGAAAACAGCAGCACCTGTTCCTGTTTGCTCCTGCCTCTTTCCAGACCCCCACTGTCTCTGTGGCTGCAGGGCTGCTCAAGCTTGTGATGACCACTGGTAGTTCCTGGGAGGAGCCTTGACAAAGCGGCGAAACATCTCCATTCATCCTGACGACTGAACGTTTGGAGGCCCACTCCATCATCTGAGTCACCTTCTCTGACAGCAGAGTCTACAGACAACCCGACAGCTGCTGTTGATATTATCAACAGACAGGAGAAGCTGGGAGCCATCCTCATACTGCGAGCTTTATGCAGTGACTTAGATAAAGAAACAGAAACAGTCAGATATGAGACGGAGACAGGCTCTGTAAAGTAGTTGACTCATCCCATAAAATTGTGATCTGAAACATACGATTCATTCATACACATAAGAACAACACAACATAAGCATGTTAAGATTGTTTAGAAATGGCCAATCCACAGTTGACTAACACAGTTCAACATTACAAACATACATTATGTTACGGTTACCTGACAGTGTCTAAACCAGGCGTGTTCTTTAGTCTACAGCAGTCTGAGCATTCCCAATGGTATTACGGTTTTGATGTGTTGATGTTATATCTGAGTAAAAAACATTTGGTAGTGAGTTTGAACGGATAATATGATAATCCTAATAATGAACTGGAAAACATATTTGCTGGTAAGAAAAACTGCTTGCCTCTGTCCTGTCAGTGGTTTCCCCACCCAAGGGTCAGGACCCCTCCTACAGGTTAGGGATGAGCGATTTTGGGAAAAAAAAATCAATTAGATTTTCCTGACAGATAATCGATTGCAATTTGACTTGCAATTTAATTTGAAAGTCAGAAAGCTTCAGTCCAGATTCATTATATATATGTAAAACATGATGGGTATAGAGATCATTGAAATATTAACTGTATTACTAATAAGATGAATGAAGATGACGAATCAAAATGTAATGGTAAATGGACTGTACTTATGGCGCTTTTTCTAGTCTTTTCGACCACTCAAAGCGCTTCCACACTACAGATCCACATTCACCCATTCACATTCTTAGCACATATATATATAAGGAGGAAAATTGCTTTTCGCCATTATATATATATACATTTCACACACGATGCACACACGCCAGGCAATTTAAGGTTCAGTATCATGCCCAAGGATGCCCGGCACAGGCTGGAGGAGCGGGAATCGAACCACACGACCTTCTGATTGGTGGGCGGCTGCTCTACCTCTACTCTACCGAGCCCACAGCATGTATTTATTCTAACAAAAGACCATAGCACAATTCTCATAGAACAAACAGGAGCACTACGTTCTTTGCAGTAACTTTACATCGGTCAAACTGCCTGCCTGGTGATTTTCAGATGCTGATAAACTGAGGGGAATGACAGGGCAGCAGGCACAGACACAGCTGATTAAAAACTCTACAGGATTTGTCGGTAGAAAATACAAAATAAATACAAACTTTCCTGTCTTTTTCTCCTCTCTCTCTCCTTCTCGGCTCAACCGGGTATTCTGCAACTTTATAATGTAGAGGCAATAATTCTCCTGGTGAAAAATCAAGTATCACTCCACAAACCACAAAAAAACTGTGGAGTTAGATAAAAATAATAGATAAAATAAATAATAAAAAATAAATCAAATATCTAACTCCACAGTTAGTTTGTAGTTTAGTCATTCGAGACAGATCTGGTTGTAAAGTTTAACCTGTCGCTCTATGCTCCTGCAGTGCTCTGTGTGACTGTGAGGCTGGGAAAAAAAGTGTAACGACCCGTCCACCGACTCTCGGTTGAAAAAATAATCGCAGTCTTTACGATTTGCAAATTACATTAGTTCAAGTGCGACTGCGGTTTCGATTTCGACAAATCGTTCAGCCCTACGACAGGCCACAGGATAAATCTGGGGGCTCAAGAAATGCATCATGGGAAGTTCTGCTGCATCTGAATCCAATCCCAGTCTATTACTTCTGTGGTGAACAGTTCGGCTGCTCTGGGCTTCATTGAGCTCCGGTGTGATAGGGCTCACAGGTTTACAAATGGAGCACTGATTTAGATGTCTGGGAAACTGGTGAAAATCTTGAGTTGGACTGATTAACCTTAGCCTGCAGGAAACATATGTTTAAGGTTACTGACAATTTATATAGACCAAATGATTAAATATAGTCCGGTTGGTTGTTGAGAGTTTTAGCGGCAACCTAGTTTCATACAGTGGATAACTCTGTCTCAGCCAGTTAACTCTAATGTGGGCAGGTGATTTAACCCTGGTTTGGTTAAGTTGATTCCAGCAGTCAGGTTAGAGCTCTGACAGGCAGCAGGGGTGTACCTCGGGTCTCTGTAGCAGTGCTGTGGTTTTATCTGGCTGCTGCCGGTGTTCGTGAGAACTTACCCGACTCAGTTCACGATTTCCAGCGGTTTACCAGCAGCTCTGAGCTTCAGAAGTCGTTATCCGGCGTATCACCATGCCGTTGGTTGTAACCCTGGTTACTGACTGTCGTTTGCTCTGTTAGCCTAGCTCCTCCACACACTGTCACGGGCGGTAGATAAACTTTAAGACAACTTTCAGTCCAGAGTTTGTGAACTTTGTGAGCAGCGCGTTAATAGGGCGGCCCTCCTTCTTCTTCTGAGCGTCGGTGGGCTCATGGTGGAAAACCGAGATGAAAAACAGCGAAATTAAAACTTTCGAAACGTTCTGCAACGGTGCTCAGGCTCTCACTACACCACTGCCCTTCTGTCAGCTCCCTATTGGCTGTCAATGATACAACCAGCTGACAGTCCGTTCATGCTTTTTTTTATAGTAAACTTTATTCACACAGGGTACATCAATTAAAAAATTAAAATAAAAGTGAAAACAGAAGCATTTAACACAAAACTCCAAAATAATTAGAGCTGGGACAGAAGCTTTTGTTGAACCTGCCACTGTGTATGGTTTAAAGTCATATAAAGTGATTTAAAAGTTTCTGTCCATTTACACAGAAAGACATGTTTCAACTAAACTGTTGAGAGGATAACCAGCCAATTACCACCGTGAACAAAATAAATGCTGGTGGTCATCTGATTTGTTGTGATAATTTTAGAAAGAGGCTATGGGACGACATTTGGGAAGGGACAGGATAAAATTTTTGTATTCCAGCCTTTATATTCACGTTGAGCTACGGTGTATCTCTGATCCAGACAGAGGAATATTTAACAAAATGAAACTGGACTTATCTCTAATGAACCTGACAGATCACAGGGAACAACCACAGACAGTAAAGTTCAGTTAATATTGAATTTTAGACCGAGGTTTAGATGAGACAAGGAACTAACCATTTCTGTCAATGAACCTGTACCTTTCTGCCACTACACTATTATTTTATACTACACCCTCAGGGTAAAATACAGTTTCATTAACAGTCACTGTCCCCATTTCCAAAAAAGTAAAACCTGATTATGAAAATTGGTCAGTTTCATTAGAAGTTTATTAATGACAAGCATTTTTTTACAGCTGACTGCTGTGTTTTCACCATGGTCATCTCTCCTGTGCCTGGTCCTGAGACCTGAGGGTGGTCATCAGTCTGTCTGGGTTTCACACAGAAAATGTGCTGCAAGGGTTCCACAGGGTTCTGAGGTTTTATGGGACCACCTTTGTGAACTCACCTGGGGCAGGTGCATTTCTGTGGCCAGCCTGTTTCTTTTTATTAACAAAAGAAGTCCACACAGATTTTCAGTATTCTTTAAAAAGATCAAACCATGCCTAACCATATTAAGAAGACCAAGATAAATGCAAGTCAGTTATGACTATATTCTTTGTCTTTCATTTCACATAGAAAAGCCTTGTGGAAGAAGAGTTTAATGATATAATAGGAATAACAGAAACTAAAGATCTGTAGTCTGATTTGTTGAACAGTAGAATCTTGGAGATGTTTGTCAGTGGTGTTCCTCAGGACAGTATTCATACACTATATTCAATTGTCGCATGGGTAAAGTAAGATTTTATTGTGTGTCTTTTTAACTCCCAGTGTGTTTTTAATTTACATTTCTGATTTTAGTGTGTAGTTGTGTTTTATTGCATGTATTGCACACTGGGAGTATATTGTGCTTTTATTCTGAAAAACCCATGCGGATGTCACTCCCTACGGTGTAATCACCTGCACCTGTGGAGCTTAAGATACGCCGACGGAGCCTCTTCCGCCGGCGCCCGAGTGTGTGTGTGACAGCCCCTGCCTCCACGGATAAGACTCTGGACTGCTCCATTGGGCCCCCCCACCGTTCAGTTTTAGCTTCCCTCCTTTCTAACACTCTTTTACCAGCCCCGGTCTAACAGTCTTTTTAGTTTTTTTACCTGTGTTCTTATGTATTTTATTCTATGAATAAATACCCACGTGTTCAGTCAAGGATCTATGTTCTCTTGGTTTTGTAACTGCTCTCGCCTGATTTTTTAAACCACATTCATTTAATACATTTTTATTAAATATAGAAAAGACATATAGCATATACACAATCATGATTAATAATGTCTTGTCTTGAATTGAAATGATTCTGATCACTGATGGAGTCTTGAAAGGAAGAGATGAATATTAGCCATATGAAAAACACAATGCAGGTGGTTGAAAAAAAAAAAAACCCATTCAGTCAGTGAATGAGGTGATGGATAACAACTCATTTAAAATAAAATCTACAAAACAACAAGACTGTCATTTGTGCTTACTGCAGACTTCATATTTGCAATCAGTTTCATCGACTTCTCCAGCGTGTTCTTCTGTCCTTCAACAGCTACTTGGACAGGGTGTTTACTGTTGTTCAAAACTTAAAGACACAGAAGGATGTCAGTACGTTAACACACATAGAGCTGTCCTCTGAACTGTCCTTGAGAACAGCAGACCAAAGGTTTGAAGGTTTCGCAACCTTATCTCCAGGTTGCAAACACTGCCTCAGTGACCACAGCACTCAACTTCTGCTCACTGTGTGGTGTGATGCTGACAAACACAACAACAGGACTGTCCTGATGAATCTGAAGCCATGCATTAATATAAGAAGAATAACAGACACATGGGGAGACAGAAAAAAAATAGAAGATAGCCACTTAGCTCAGAGAAAATGCCCGAACACCTTCAGGTCTCCTTCACAAATGAATTAAAGAAGATATTGAATGAGGTTCAGGAGAGCTTGAGAAAAAAAGTATGCTGAGACCCCATATGATGAAGAAAATCTACTCCTCTGCTCGATTATTATTTCTGAGAACTACCTGAGCATTTTCTCCTTTAAGTGGCCTACTGTTAATACATGGAGAATTTGAAAATCGACAAAGATGACACCTGTAGTCCAGTAAATCAAACTGCCACATGGAGATGGTTTGAATTATTCACCAGTCGGTTCTGAAAAAGCAGCGGTGTTGACTGATCAAGGACCTTTGTCATGAGAACATATGACTCTCTACAGAGAGAGGATATACAGAGGGGTACATCAGGTCTCATAACTTTTCTGAGCAGTTAAACCCCTGTTACCAAACTTTACTACTCAACAACTGTTGTTTCCAGCTCCACGGCCGGACCAGCGTCAACTCTGAACACTTCTTCAGAGGAGGACAGGTGAGAAAGAACAGCAGCAATGACCTCAAGTAAAAGGCAGCAGGATGTGCACCAGAGCAGAGAGTAACACCAGAGACATCAGGGCTCCCCTTGTGTTTGACATGAATTTGGTGCCACCACACTTTATCGACCCAAAAACAAGACATTTCTCAAACTAAGTGTTGTGAGTATAACCAACAGGAGATACTGATGTGTGACACTGCAGGTATAAAGTTCAGTTATTGAATATTTTGTAGTATCTCTTTTCAGTGTTACATTTAATATGCGATTCCCTGAGCAATCATCTCACTGCTGGCTGCACCCAAAGCCAATGTTCTCCAGCTCAGGAGACACTCATTTGGATGAAAATCAGGTTTGTAGCTTGTTGAGTAGGAAAGATGTGTCATTTAGTGTTGTGACAGTGTATTGTAGGTTATTGATCCAGGAAGTTTGAATCTGTGAAGACTATAAGTTCTCGTCTCTGCACTGGCCACTGTGTACAAGGGATTGTTTCAGCTGACACCTCACACTAGCGTGAGGTCACGATCAACATAAGTTGGGACTATTGCGTTCTGTTAACTTTAATGAGTCAGTGTTGTGTATTATCTCCTTGTGATCAACACTGGGTTCTGCACAAACTAGAATGACACTGACATGGCAGTATGCCTCAGTAAAACAGAAATGAAGACCATAATTAAGTACAAGTTGAAAGGTGGCGGAAGGGGTGGAAGAAAGAGGAAGACTGTTGTAGTACAGAAGAACAGTAATATCCAGGCATGGTTCGGTCAGGCAGGACTAAACCGAGGATTATTTCAAATAGATAAAAACTATAGATGACAAGAAACATGTTGATTTATTGTCCAAAGCACTGGAGCCAGAAATTAAGTTGAACTTTTATTAGTAGTCTTCTCCTGTGTGTCATCTGTCTGTTTTCAGACAGATAACCAACTTGATAGAGAAACAGTGACTTAATTATATTTACTAGATTAAATTTTTAATGTATTACTAGCGTGGCGAGTTATTGTCCCAGTGCACACTCCGTACCGGGTGGTGGCGGTATTACGGTATAGCATTGTTTACCTGCCGCCATTAAATAGAGGAGGAAGAAGAGGAAAAAGAAGAAGGAAAAAGAACAGAAGAAGAGGTTTGAAGAAAAGTGATGAACGCAGCTCAGTGTTTAACATTAATGCTGCTGTTCACAGAGGATGGATGCGAGAGGAACACCTGAGCAGCTGGCAGACAGATACCGGTATGTTAGCAGCAGTGCTAAAGGCCGTGCTGAGCCCTGCACTTTTCAGTCCCAATGTTTACATGTGGGTTTGCCTTTGTGCACAGTGTAGCTGGGGCTATGCTAATTAAACTAGCTTTGACAAAAGCAGGCTGACGTTCAGAGCATGAAGACGTGAAACGAGTGTGACAGGTGTGTTTCTTCAGTTTAATATTAGTTGTCCTGGTGTAAATGAAGGTTTACCTGTCAGCGGTGTGTGACCAGGTGTAGAGCCGTCTGTCACCTGGCTAAAAAACAGAAAAACGCCGTTTGTCTCGTAGCTGCAGAGTTTCGTTGACCTGCCGTTATTGAGCTGCTTTCTTTTAACACTTCACCTCCTCACTATAAAACCAAGCATGTGTGCACAGTAACCTGACAGGCTCAGGTAAAGGCTCAAACTTCCTCAGAATACCATGGCGTCGGGAATCACCTGGTAGAGAGGACCAAACCACACTCCTGTACTAATAAGCCAGGACAAAGCTGTTTGGAGAAAAGTGCTGAGACTTGACCCTCGAACATAACCAATTGCCAGCCTTTATTTTGTGTAAAATCAGATTTACAGGTGATTTATTTTTTCATTTTTAATACACTACGTAAGCGGTAGGCATTAAAAAGTAAACTAGCTCAGTTCAGTTCACCTGCTCACAGTTTCTCAGGTAGTTGGCAGGTGCTTTGTTGGAAAGCATCTTGGAGATGTTTCTTCAATCTCTAATAATGGATTTAGGCTGTCTCAGTGTCCTCTGTTTCTGAACCACAGACTGACTCCATGATGCAGAGATCAGGACTCTGGAGACCAGACCCTCTGCTGCCCGGACTCCTTGTGACTCTTGTCTCTGAATAGTTCTTTATATGACTCTGTGTGTTTGGACTTGTTGTCCTGCTGCAGAATGAATGTGGAACTGATCAGACACCTTCTGGTGGGAAATGAAACATGGACTCACAACAGGAAAGGCCAAAAAAGGAGTTGTCAAAAATCTCTGTGAGACTGAGATGTCCTGACTTTTAGTCTGGCAGGTCTGTACACTGGATCCTATCTAGTGCAACTGGATAGCATCTTTCCTTCAAAATTTCCCTGCCTGGTTCACACTTATATCATTTCAAACCCACACCTCCACTTCAGGTTTCTGTCATGCATTTTAGACTTAAGCCCAGGTTGAGCTGAGCGTCGCTGTTATCAAATTATCTTCTCAGGTGGTGCTCTCATTGATCTTCATAGATAAAACTGGCATTTAGCTAAAACAGCTTAGAGGATAGTTTGGTTATTGCTTGTTGCTATTACCTTCCATTACTAGGGGGATCAGGGTGCAAAGCCTCCAGAGCAGCCAGACATCAAGTGGGCTCATATTGCCTGATGAGATTGCTGCAGTGATGCTACATACTGGAAGAAGTTGTGATGTTTGCACAAGCAGCAGATAGTGATCAAAAACCTGGATAATGCTGTCACAGTCCTGTAGAAAGGGAGATGAATAACCAGGAGAAATAACATCCTTTCCTGAATATGTTGATATCGATATGTGATATATGAACTACTGAATGAGTTGTTTTGAGGTTGTGTTGATTGAACCTACAGTTAATAGGTGAAATCCTGAAATAGTTCAAAGTGCTCCTGATGTAACATGTGGAGTTGATTGTGTCATTTGTCCCAGTGTAATGTTTTGCATGTGTTGTGTTGATGAGCTGCAGTGTCCAGTCACTACAGGTACAGATACAATAAAAGAGTGTGTCTTGTATGTGTGTGTCATAAAACTGGTGAGGATGGCTGTGTTTTATCCTTCCTCATGCCTCCTCTTACGGCAGCCTCACTAGGTCAGAACAGAAATAAAGGAGATATCCATCATAGGTAGCAGGCAAGATTAGTTCCCAGGTCACCTGAGGAGCAAGGACATATGAAATAAGGCAAATGAAACTCCCCTCTCTCTGTCCTCCTCCTATCCTCCCATTAACTTGTCTTTGATGTCTAGAACTGAGGTCCATGCTTGGGAATGGGCACTCCAGGCTGCAGGAGGGAGGAGGTGTGTCTGTGTAAAGCCTGAGCAGTGACGTAGAAGTGAGCGGGTCCAAGGAGGAAAATCTAAACTCCAGCCTGTGAGGCAGCAGTGGAGGGAACTGGTCCCTGAGTCCCAGCAGGCCCCAAAGATTACATCAACGAGCTGTCCCATAAGTCCCCTCTGTCATATATTCAAATTACACTAACTACAAAACCTCTGACAGATGACAAATGTCTATCATCTCACAGTAAATATATATATGTGTATATATATATATATATATATATATCGTCATATGATATTGTAGAGTGACCCTGCAGAAATACCCATGACTCCTTGACCAACAGTTCCAAAAGGTTTGAAAGTCTGAGTTTGTTTTGTAGGTACCTTCCCATGAAGGACATCATGTGTGTGGAGTACATCAAGGCTTGAGAAGCTGTGACTTTGTACCTACGAGTGGTCAAAGTGGTGGATCTGTGTGCGTTACGCTGGTGGGATGCAATACCCTCAGGTAGAGCCCCAGTACAGCGCTTTAAGTAGAAAAGTAGAAACCTTCAACTGGTTCCAGATGATGATGCTGTTTTTACACACACTGAGAGGATTTGATGGTGTTCATTGTGTTTTTTCTGATTTGAAACTTCACAGACAGCAGCTTTCTTCTCCTCTTGAAGAAGATGCCCAGATTTGGAGCAGCTGTATGGCCTCCACCCTCGATTCCTGGAGAGGAGGCAGGTCAGAGGATATGAGGCTTTCAGTATTCCTGGAGTCCTGGAGGCACTACAAGCCTGTCCTAATCTGCTGGTCGATCATTTTTTCTAAGTAATAATCTCGACTGGTTCTCCTGGTTGTTCCTCCTCTTTATACTCTCGTACATTTCTGTGGTACACAGCAGGCTTGTGACAGTTTTCTGGTGGGGTCTTTCACAGGAAACTGAACCCTGGATCTGAGTACACTTGACCCCCAAGAGTCCAGCTGGTTTGATCAGTGTAGACACAGTGTGCATTACCTGAGCACAGGTCAATGAACCTTGTCACCCAGGTCCACCCAGGTCCACTTGTCTTACAGTTAACATTAGGTGTTAAAACAACTGAATAAAACTAAAGCAGACTGCTGCTATTCTTCTTCTTCTTTGCTTTATTGGTGGATCCACAAACCAACTAGGTGCATACCATCTGCACAATAGCCGGTGTAGAATATACTAGTACATTTGGGTACAGAACAGCAATGCTATTGTGAAAGCAGAGTGGGGCAATTGTTCTCAGGCACCATGCAGATCATACCTAATATGACAATATCAGTCTTCAGTGAGGCGCGGGGAGTAATTAAGTGCTTTAGTGGCAGGACACATGTAAATCCTGGATCTGGACCTCAGATACAATGTGTGAAGCCATTTAACCTCAGATGAAACAATTTCTAGGATGAAGTCAGTATATTGTGTTGTTATAATCTTTGGACGTTGAGGTTTGGTCAAACTACTTTTCATCACATTTTTTTAAAAGCTGTCCAATAACATATTTGACCTCATGTCAGGGTGTGGAAACATCCATCTGGAGCTAGTGGAAATAGCATAGGTTCTGTACCTCAGGTTCACATACTGAGGAAGTTCCATAACCGCCAGGAACACTTCCCATTCCTGCTGAGAACAAACTCACCATCCCCATAATAAAGATCAGACCCACATCTAGTGGGTGAGTTTGTAGGACATCACAACACACTGACACACTGTTACTGTTCCACATTACAACTAGAAATACAACAAGTCATGAGACATACTGGATCAACTTCAGGCCAGTGTTCCTGTTCCTCTAGTTTTAACGGTACTTCAGCTGATGCATAGCGTATCTCACATAGAGCCTGTTTGTTGGGTGTGAATGTCCCAGAGATCCCCTGTGTGTCCCATGCTGCGCCACCTTTACCTAGAAGTGGGTCCGTCTCATAGCCACAGCCATTTAAGGACTTCCTGTGTGTGAGCCTGAGAACCTTTGTCATGAGGAACTGTGCAGGGCCGACCAACCATAAATATGTTCCCTGGTCACTGGTTTTGGCTTCAGCCCGGAACCTGGAGCAGCTGGAGCAGTGAGGAGTGCCCCTTCCTGGGAGGCTGATCAGCATGATTGAGAGGACAGCTGGAGGTCAGGTGAGGACAGGTGTTACCAGAGTAATAAGTATTTGATTAAATTGATTCAGTCTAAACTAAAATGTCTAAACTAAACTAATCACTAATATTCATTCTACTGTTCACTGGTTTTGTGTTAAGTGATATCATTTTATCACAGGTTTTTTTTAATTTTTTCTTGCCACTATCTCTAGTGTTTGCTCAGGTGGGAACTATTTGGATCTCTCTCTGTAAATACCTATTTTAAAGTATGGTCTAGACCTGCTCTATATGAAAAGTGCCTTGAGATGACTTTTATTTGTGATTGGTAGCTATATGCGTAATTTCGAACTATAAGCGCTACTTTTTCACACACTTTGAACCTTGCGGCTTAAACAATGATGTGACTAATTAATAGATTTTCTGGGCCTAATGAGCTTCATGCCATAAAACATTTAGACACCACGGCTTATAGACAAGTCACGGCCTGTATATATACTTTTTTTTTTTTTTTTTTCTTTTTAAATTTAGTGGGTGCGGCTTATATTCAGGTGCGATCAATAGTCCGGAAATTACGGTAAATAAAATTGAGTTGAACTGAATTGAATTATTTGCTACATGTCTATAAGCTACCTGTGCTGTTCATAAAGTTTGACTTTAATCAAATTACTGCTCAAAGTGGACACGCTGCTCATTGCTTAAATTTGTTTTTATCATCGTTCGGTACTGTTTAAAAGGTGCAGGTCCTAGTAAAGACATCAGCGTTGTTAAGTTATTCAGAATCCGTCATCTTCCTCTGCTGTTTGTACTTGGTCATATCAGATGATTTGTATGGTCCCACTACCAACTGGGATTTTAGATAACTGAAATGCTGGTAAATGCACCCACAGCTGGCAGCTTTGATGAACTATTAACAAGTTGTGTTTGTTCTCTGTATTTCTAGGAGGGTTTCGGAACCTCCACACCATTGTGTTTGGAGCCTGTAAGAATGCTCTGGAGGTGGATCTGGGCTACCTCATCATCACTGCTGCTCGCAGGTGCTCAGACAGTTAGTTCCTCCACTAACGGAGACAAACTCCTGTTAGTAAAGCAAAATGTAAATGGTTATAGTCAGTATCCTTTGGGGAAATATTGGAGACGCTGTTCATACTGTGACAAAGTGAAATGAAAACTTTTTAAAATTAAAAATAAATAAATATTTTATTAATGTAATTTACCTAATGTATATGCACTTGTTTCGTATCAGCTCAGTATGAGAGTCTCTGTGTTTTCATTTATGGTTATATTGTCATTTACACACACACAATGATGATGATGATGATTTTGTAATACGAGAATTTAATTCCATGGTTTCTGTGTGTTTAACAGGCTTCATGAGCTGCGTATCCAGCCTTCACTCACTAAAGATGGAGTCTTCTCAGCTCTCAAAATGGCTGAACTAGAGTTTCCTCAGTTTGAGACACTTCATCTGGGATACGTGGACGAGTTCCTGCTGCAGTGTAAGTTAAAAATCTCAAGTCTGCACCAGAAGTTGTAATGTTTTGAGTTTTCTAAGTTTAGTTTACAGGTGTGTGAAGGTGTTCTGTATGTTTTTAAATACAGGTAAGATGAGTCACTCAGAGCTGGTGAAGTATGGTCTGGCTGATGTCATTGAGAACCCAGGCATCATCACTGATATTGGCATAAAGGTGGTGAACGAGGTGTTCACTAATATTAAATACCTGCTCATCTACAACTGTCCTCACTTGCACAACCCTCACCACTGGATCACAGGTAACACACACACACCTGACTCACTCACCACTATTTGTTATTTGTTTAACCTGAGTCACACATGGCCTGAATATTCATGTGAGCTCAGTCTGTCTGTATAAAGAAGAGGCCACTGCATACAAGCAGAGCGGCCACTTTGCTGGTGTCTCTCATCTCTCTCTGGTGTTGTACTGCTCTGTCTCTGTCCTCAGATCAGTCCAGGTGGAGCCGTCTGGTTGATCTCACTCTTGTTCGGTGTCATGCTATCAAACTGGAGTCATTCTCCCAGTTCATAGAGTCACTGCCCAGTTTGGAGTTTATCTGTCTGGACCAGATGTTTAGAGAACCACCCAAGGTACAGTAGGTTTATATACACACACACACACACTCATAGTGTCACACACTCAGAGTCATACTGTATGCACCTTTCACATACATTTACTGTCCAGATATCTCTCACATGTTTACGGCATTTTCTGGAATATACAGTCGAGGTGGATTAAACATAATTCTGATGCAGCTATTCACATGAAATTTAGACCAGATATTGGTATTAACTCAATAAAACTACACAGTTAAAGAAGTCATTCCAATCCATAAAAAACTTATGTGCAATAAAGTGGAATGACAAAGGAAAAAAGTTTTGAACACAGAATAAAAAAGCATGAAAACAGCTGATTTCACTGATTAGTTCTTCTACCTGTGCTAATTAGAATCAGTTAGATAAGCGCATGCTGGAAGGTTAGTACTAGAAGGGTCACTCACCGCCTTAATGCAAGTAAAAAAAAAAAAATTTGTTACCAGCTTTCACAACATCTCATGGTGGGTACAAAGAGCTTTTCCAGACCTTCGCAACAAGATTGTTGAGCAGCATGGCAATGGCACTGGTTACAGACAGATTTCTAAACTCCGAAATATTCCAATAAGCACCATTTGGGCCATTATCCGCAAGTGGAAGGAACATCACTCCACCATCAACTGACCACGTACAGGAGCTCATTGTAATATTTCCAAATGGGCATTCAGAAATTTAGTCAGAAGAGTAGCACAAGAGCTAAGGAGCACTGGAAAAGAGCTCCAGAAAGACCTGGAAGCAGCAGGTTTAGTTGTCACAATAAGCATTGCACTCCACTGCCACGGCTGCCTTTACATTCAGTTAGTGTGTTCAATACTTTTTGTCATTTCATTTTATTGCACATAACTTTTTTTATGGATTGGAATGTTGTAACTGTGTAGTTTTATTGAGTTAATACCAATATCTGGTCTAATGTTATGTTAGTAAGCTGCATTGGAAATGTTTTTGATGACAAAAATGCTTGTGTGTTGAATACGTATTTCCTCCACTGTATCAGTCTCAAATATACCTTCAGAATCTCATCTATACCTGCTCCCTCAACCTATTAAGCATACACACTGATGTTTTACCATGAAGCTCTCTATAACAGACCCAGGAGTATTTTAACCTGCTTAATCAACAAATATTATTTCTTTTGTACTATTAAAATTCATTTAATAGCACAAAAATAAAATAATGCATTGCACTCAATGTGTATAACTCAACCATTATAAATATGTACAATATTACGACATGTGCTACTGTTAGTCACTGAAGTGAATAGATAGTCCCAGTATTTTCAGAATATGTGTACAGGTTCACCTGACACACAGGTAAGTTGTTGTAAAGAGCTATGGAGAATGGCAGGAATGATTTCCTGTAGCGTTCCTTGTGACAGCGGAGCTGAATGAGTCTGTTGGAAGTGGAAGTGGCTGGGATGAGTCGTCCATGATGATGAGCAGTTGTTCAGTGATCTCTTGTCCCTCACTGACTCAAACATCTCCATCTTGTGTCCAATGACAGTCCCAGCTTTGCAGATGAGTCTGTCGGCATCCCTGGCACTACTGCTGCTTTGTTTATGAAAACTATTGCATTTTGAATGATGTGTTGGTCCTGCCAGCTGCTCATTAAAGGTCAACCTCAGCCCGAAGTACTGTGTCTGAACATATCATCTATAGTGTCATATTCATAGTTATTTATTACTTGGCTTGGATTTGTTTTTATTACATTTATTCAGCTGTTTGTTGGTGTTGAAGGGAGGTGTTAAAGATACTTAAAGGTGCTAATGTGACCTTTTTACTAGATCCTCTCCACATACTCTGCTTGTAATAAAAATATGTCTGATATGGTTTTTCCCACCAAAATGAAGTTTAACCGCTACATGTCTCCAACTTCACTGGAAAGTCACTGTGTTTGGTTCTTGGAAGTTTCTAATTTCCAAAACACACTTGCTTCCAAACATATGAAGTAAGAGTAAGCTGAACTGATTTTGACTACAGGAGGAACTTAGCTCTTCATACATCATCATTCCTGTTAGAGATGTGAAGTTTGTAATTACATTGTTTCAGACAGTTTGTAAGATTTCACCTTTAAAATGCATTAGTATCAGTTAAATGTTTTTTTCAGACTGGTCACACAGCACTGAGCTGCTGCACTCATTGTCCTCTGTGTCCACAAAACCACAACACAGATGTTACGTCAGTCCTTGTTTTCTGAGCTTTTCCCTTCTAACATCTGTTCAACATGTCAGGAGAATGATTTTGTCTTTGCAGTGTTTCAGAACAGCTTTCTGACACAAAGTGCAGAAAATGTCTAGTTCTAGTTTTAGATAAACTAAGTTAACTAACTAAGTTTTATCCAGTTTCACAGCACAGGCCTACAACTGCCTTTACATTCAGATGCTTTTAATGTGAAGCACATGTCCAATGCTTGATGAGTAGTAATCAGCAGCTGTAGAACTCACTTAGTATCAGCTGTATCACTTACCAACCAAGTCACCAGCCTGCCATGACCCAAACATGAAGAGAGGAACTAAATTTATGAATTAGTTAAACTGTTGGTTTGTCTGGCTGATACATGATCTGCTTAATGAGTGTATGTGCTGATGTATAGCCCCCACATTATGTGTGCTTATGCTAGGCTAGCTAGAGGCCCCAGTGCAGGGACTGTATTGGTGTGTCTCAGCACTGGTCAGCAAACCAGAACCCCAACAACCACAATGACGTTAACAACAACCACCACTCACTACAACAATGAGGCCAACCTGCCCCTGCCCTCCACCCGTCAACAACAACCAAGACAGTAGCAGCAGCAGCAGCAGCAGCAAGAGCAACAATATATACTGTAAAGTCCCACCTACATTCTCAGTCGGAACACAGCAGCTCATTAATATCATGGGCTGTGACTAAATTTTAGATTGAATGGAACCATAGTGAGGGTTTTATAATATGCTTGGAAGTATTAGGTGCTGTAGATGAAGTCAGACCATGAGCACCGTTACAGCAGTTTAAACTGAACATCTATGTTTGAGAGAATGTTAACACAGATAAACAGACAGGACCAGAGACATTATCTCTGTGGCGCGGGCAGCTCTGGTCTACTTTACAGGACCAGTTGAGGTAAATGTGGATGGAAGATGAGGAAGAGGAGGAGGAGGTGATCCTGAAGAGGAGAACATGGAGGCTGAGCCCTCAGATAAAGCTGAAAGGGAGCAGTGGAAGAAGCTGATGTGGCTCCAGGGGCCAGTCGTCCAGCTGGAACACCACAACCTCCGGATGAGGAGCAAGCATTTGGAGCTGCTCTTTTTTCAGAATCAGGGTCCTACACTTCATCGCCAGAGATCTGATATGCCCTTGCACCTCCAGGTCCCAGTGGTTTAGTCCAACAGTGCAGACCAACCAGTGCTGTTGATCCCAAGCCCCCACTCGGGTCATCTCTCAGACTCAGACAGTGAGGAAGAGGAGGGCCCTTGTTTCAAGGCTGATGCCAGCTTCCTGTCTGCAGCAGCCAGCTTCCTGTACAGAAGGTGTCAGCACAACACAGAACAAACCCAGCAGTCACTACAGTAGTCATCTTTCTATACAACATAATACATACTGTAACTAAATTTAAAAGAAAAATCAGCAAAGAAAATGTTAATTAATGTGTGTTTCATCCAGTAAATGTTATGAATATTAGAAGGTTGGATTGAGGATAAACAGCTATGGAATTGATTCAAATGCTGCTGTTAAACCACCAAGGTGAAGAGGACTACAGTGAGATTCCTATCAGTCAAAGCTCAGACGATAGAAACTACGCTTCTGTTTGTTCCATGTGTTAATGTGAGGAAGGTAAAGAGACTGTAAATACTGTGTTAAGAGCATGTCAGACAAACAGGTGGCAATATAACTCGAACACCAGGTTTACACCAGAGAGAGCGTGGTGATTGGATCAGTAACACCACATATAGATGTGTAATAGATGGGTTACCTCCCCACCACACGCACACAGTCTGCTCACGTGACATCTGGGGACACACTGAGACTTGCTCATTTCCTGGAGATTTACCTATAGCTTTAACCCAAACCCCACCCACCAACCTTAATACTCCTAACCTTTGAAATATGTCACCTTTAAATGTAATAATTAACTTAGGGCTGAACAATTTTGGGGGAAAAAATCTAATTGCGATTTGATTTAGATTTACCCCTTGAAAGTCAAGTTTCAACCAGCATTACCTACTTAAGATATCAACATTAATCACACGTCTGTACAGTGTACTAACTAAGGATGAGATGAAACATAAGGAATCCAAATGTATTTATTCTAATAATAAATGGTATAGAACACATAATGAACCATAGAACAATTCTCATAGAACAAACAGGAGCACCACGCTCTTGCAGCAACCTTTTACATCGGGTCAAACTGCTGCCTGTGGTGATTTTTCAGATGCTGATAAACTGAGGTGGGGAAATGACAGGAGACTGACAGGCACAGACAGCTGGATTAAAACTCTACAGGATTTGTCCCGGTAGAAAATACAAAATACAAATACAAACCTAACTTAATGTGAGCTTAACCATTCTACTCATTTTCTGTCTTTTCTCCTCTTTCTCTCCTCGGCTCAACTACATATTTTGCAACTCTTATAATATCCAGCGATATCTTTCCTGCAGCGGCTGCAAAATATATATAGTGGAAACACTGCAGACAAAGTTACGCCTTTGTCACAGCTCAGTTATCTCTCTTGCCGCCTGTTGACAGTCAGCCACTAAGTCGTCTGTATCACTGGTAGTTTCAGCTTTAGCTTTGTCCGTTTCTGCGACTATAGCATACAGTTCTCACCTGACACCAGAGAGAGAACTGGAGCGACCAGCACTGCTCGCCCTATGCCAATGCCTGCCCTCCGCTTTCATCAAGTATCTAACTCATAGTTAGTTTTGTTGCTTCAAGACAAGATTTGATTGTAAAGTTTACAGCTCTTGCTTTGTTGCTCTGCAGTGTTTCGTGTGTGAACCAGGAGGCAGCTATGTAACGTGGTCCGTTGACTCTCTGTTATAAAAATATTTGCAGTCTTTATGTCGAAAATTGCATGAGTTCAAATCGCGAATGCGGTTCAATTTCTAGAAATTCTTCATCCCTAATTGACGCTATGGAGAGTTGCTTTTGTCCTGTTGGGCATAGGTCCCCATAATATGATTGTAAACAACTCAAACAAATTTATTTTGTGGCATTGTCGTCCCTCAGCACTGCTCAGCGGCCAGAACTCAATGATGACAGTTATTTTGGACAAGGAATGAATAGAGTGACCCCTGTTTGAACCTAGTCCATTATGACAAAGTATCCTTGGGAAGATACTGAACCCCAAATCACGTGTAAGTGTGTGTGTTAGAACAGAGCACCGTGTTTAAAACAAGTATGAATGTGTTTGAATGGGTGTGTAGACCTGTGTGAAGCTTTAAATGGTCAATGTAACTAGAAAAGCTATATAAGTACAGTTCATTTAACATAAATGTGTGTGTTTCCAGGAAGGAAAGACCTCTGCGGCGGAGCAACAACGTGGCAGTCTCGGTGTGGCGGTGTCCGTAGATCACACAAAGATTCCCAGGGTGCTCGTGGACAGCAGCCGGTGAGAAGAGCTGTCAGGTGACCGCAGTGAATGACTGCTGCAGATATGAAGGCTGCTGAGAACAGCAGGAGGACTAACAGTAAAGGAATCACTAATGATGCTGGGGGAGGAGCATGGCAAGGCCAGGGGCTGACACTACAGGCCTGGGAGTTCTGAGTAGCAGCAAGGACTGGGTGAGGAAGGTGACCGGATCTGTAGTCAGAAACTGACCTGGGGTAGCCACATCCAGGCAGGTAGGTGGATGTGGAAGGGTGTGACAGAACCACAGTACAGCTACAACCACCAACAGAGCCAGGAACCGGGTGGGGTAATGAAGGCACACAGGGCCACTCTGGAGCACAGACCGACAGTTACATGAGGGAGGCCAGGATGGCTGAGCTCTGGTCCTGCTGGTATGGATAGTTCTAGATACAGAGGTCTCAGGAGACCAGCCTGCTGTCTGGACAGGAGAAAGATTTGATCTGACCTGCTGCTGGTCCAGGTTCAAGAAAACCAGTCAGGGGCAGACGAGATTTTGCCCCAGACCACCCTGACCATCTTTGCACCAGATGTCATCTGGTGTCCCTGGTACCTGAGACAGGCAGCTGAGGTTACAAAACACAGAGCAGATGTACGTGTCCACTAACATGACTTCAGAGGAGAGCAGTAATCAGAGGTTCAGGCCCAAGCCTCATCAAACTCAGCTTCCATGTTTCCTCTGAAGACATCCCTGAGACAGGTCAGTTTTAGTCATGTAACACATTGTCTAGGGGCACGAATAGCTGACATCATGAGCAGGGTAACTGGACATGTTAACATATCATGAAAACACTTCTGTCCTGATCTGTACATCAGACAACAGGACAAAGTTGAAAAGAAATATGGACTAGATCAAAATCCAAAGGTCAGTATATTCAGCGCCTTCAGATATCATCTACAAAAACACTACAGAGATAAAACTCATACAAGCTTGTTAATAACTTCACAAAAACCTGTTCAGAAGGTTTTGAGTACATTTTAATAGTCGTATGTATTATTCTGTTGTGTTTGTTATGTTTCCCTTTTCACAAATTCGTTGAAGTTTACTGTAAAGTAAACAGGGTTTGGCCTGTCTGCCCTACAGAAACAGATTAGCAGAATTATTGAAAGCATACCAACAGACAGGTCTGGAAATAGATGCTCTATGTCATGTTTTAAATCAGTGTTCATTTCTATAAATGAACATGAAGTATGTTGATGGCAGTGTTAGCTAACACAGTCCTGCAATGATGTTCAAAATGTCAATTTACTGTGTATATACCAGCACAGTGACAGTGTTAGAGAAGTTCAGTGAGTATTTTGTGTGACCAGAGGCCCCATTATGTTTCCAGGTTTCATTCCATCATTCTGATGAACACAATATCTCAGGAACGCTGAGAATTCTTCTAATTAGTTCATGCCGAATCACTTGACCTCGAGATTTAACTGTTTAGAATTTGGTGGTGTTGTGGAAATTGTATTTAAGAATGATAGAGACTTGCTGGCCGACAAGTTTATTTTCCTTGCAAAGAAAAAGGTCAGTCAACACCGGAATGGTCAGGAGATGGCAAAGATTCCTGAACATAGGGACATCTAGACCATCTACCTTAGTGAACGCCCCTAAAGGGGAACAAAGGATCTCGATCTTGTTGTTTCACACCCCTTTGTCTGCCACTAGAAGTGGCACCCACCCATGTAAAGTATCTCTTCACCTGGGGCATCCCACAGTGAACTACATCCCATGAGAATGTAAACAAGCAAATGGTCTAGACGTCACAAATGGTTACAGGTAAAGATGAAGAAATTTGCCATTACATTGGTCAAAGGCCATGTCACTGTGAAAAACTTTGAAAGCTTTTACCATAAGTCAAGAATCAACATGAAAAGGATAAAATGACAAAACAGACATTTTATATTTTGAAGGTCAACTTCACCTGTGATGCTTAATGTTCTGCAAAACACTTCAATGTTATCTGCAACATCATTGCTCAGAAACAGAAGGCGAGGCCACCGTATTTCCAGCAACCTGACTGGTAGTATATAGGCAAACCTGTATCAGGTGTCAGCTTTATGCTTCACAGCTGTAGGCCACCTGGTTGATCTCTATGTGGCCTGTTTATAAGTAATAATTGTTAAATGTAAACTTGTGTATTGTTTACAGTGATATTTTTGCTGTGTATGTTATGTAGATCTTCAAGAGCTGGTAGGCCTCTTGGTGTCAGTGAGGAGGAAAGAATGGCTGACAAATCAACAGCACATCTGACCCAGTCACTGAGGACACCTCATGTACAGAAAGCACACACCAGTCTGATCTTTTAATTTACTGTCATTCAGAGTCAAAGGGTGCCAGTGAATGCTTTTTCCAGTATAAACTATATACTATATACTATATACTTCACATGGTAAATTTGTTATTTTCAAAATAAAACAAGGTTTTCAAACCCTGAGGCAGAGGCCGTAGGTGTACTGTGTTTCCTTTGCTAGTGAATTGACATACTGTGATGCTTTTGGCAGATTTTGTCTCTAAAGAGTAAGAACCTGGTGGGCATCACTCTGACCAACTGTGGAATCACTGACCTGGTCCTCAAAGACTGTCCCAAGATGATGTTCATTCATGGTAACACACCGACACGCCAGGACTCTGATACTGATGATTTTCTGATTTCTTTGCATTGTTTTGACTAAAGATGTGTGAATAATTCTGCCTATTACAGGAGTGAGGTGGTGTGTTGGTTAATGTACCAAAGGCAGTGATTTGTGTTTCTTTCAGTTTATTATTCCTCTGAAGCTGGAGACAGTTGTGGTTGGAGACATTATCTTTTGGCTTGTCCTTCCGTCCATCCCATTCTCATGAACATGATTTATCAGGAATGAAAATTTTCATAATTTGTAAAATACGGAAACTCATTTCAAAGCTTGTGTTTATTGACTCAAACATAGTGTCAGAACGCTCTCTTTGGAACCTACAGTCAAAAAATCGGTAAAAAGTTTTCGATGATGATTGAAAAACTTTTTCTCAGTAATAGACTCTCCAAACATCACAAAATTTAGTCAACATATCCAGCTTGTCCTCCAGGGTTGAGATTTCTTTAATATTTAATAATAACATTTCTCCCTGTTGTATCCATTGAACTGTCAGGAGAGTAACAGGAACCTCTGAGAATTCATGAGTTCACAGTAGTTTTAATGGAACCTTTGCCAGGATTTGTCAAGAAAGAATCAGATTGTTAGAGAGTGTTGTACTGTAAGTTACTGAATCAACCTTTCAAGGGGAGACCACATCACACACACTGTTGGCTATGTTGAATATCCAGGAAACCTGTTTTAATACAGTCTGTACCGACTGTATATATGTCCAGTAAACCAGTGATGGTATAAACAGTCAAAACATGGTATGACATATGTTCATTACCCAGCTTCAGTAAAGGTTATACCATTTACATGAATCCAGTTTAAAAACTCTTTCTAGAGTTTCACAGACATTAGTCTCAGTTGTTGATCACCATCCTGTTCCCTGTGTCCTTGTGTCTGTCTGTCTGCAGCCACCAGATGTCGCAGTGTTGAAGCAGCTGAGAGTGGAGAGTGCCCCCATAGTCAACAGGTTTGATTATGCTCACGTAAGAAGCTGGACATGGAGCAGGTCCTGGATCAGATCCTTTGAGAATGCCTCCTGAGAGGAACCGTGATCATCTACATGCTCTGCACCAGGTTGGTAAATTAACTAAACTTCCTTGCACAGGAGTGCAGGTAGGTGAACATCTCCCCATCTCCATAATGTTAACATGGTTCTACTTCTGCCTACTGTCTCAAGATCTCTTCTCCTTCACATCTTTCCCTTGTCTCTCTCTCCCATTCACAGATTGACCTCAGTAGCATTGGAGTCAGCTCTCCAGGGGCCCTATCCTCACCACATCGCTATAGTGTGTATGAGTTCAGCAACCTCCAAACATACGGAATAAGGTCTTCGCATTCAGGCTGGATGACACTATAGCCAACATCAGCCAGTGAGTAAACAGCCTGTCCTGTCCAGACTCTGCTGCTCACATGTATGTGTATGTACATGCCGGCATCCTTGGGTAAGATTCTGAACCCTGATTTGCCCCCAATGTGTGTGTCATCAGTGTACTGTGCTGTAAGTTTGTTTGTATGTATAAATGTGTGTGTGGGAATTGGGTGAATGTGACCCAGAAGTGAAGTGCTTTGAGTGGTCGATAAGACTAGAAAAGTGCTATATAAGTGCAGTCCATTTTACTCATTTCATCCCGGAACATGTGATGTGTTAGGTCCTGGTCTAAGAGACAGTTTATCAGAAATGATAATTTGTTTCCAATGGTGACAAGTAGTTGTTATCAGGTTGATTAATGCTTTGGTGACAGAGATGCTATGCTCATCATAAGTGGTGTTGTACTGGACTGCATTATATTCAGAGGTGTCTCCAGTATTCTGATCACTTCATGCATGTAAATAGGGAGAATAGAAACAGTCCAGTACAACACTATCTGTAACTGTGAGCTCAGTGATAAACACAGACTGAACACTGAGCTGTGCATGGCAGAGCATTAGACTGGACACATGGACAGTACCTAATAAAATGTGCTCTAACACAGTGGTTGTCACTTTAATCAGTGAAGGCACAGTGGTCAGTTTCATCTTCATGTCCCTCCAATGTGTAATTTCTTATATAAGTTTACATAAATGAAGGAAGGTTAATTATGTGTTTTCACAGTTTATCTGTGAAACACAAATGAAGCCTGTTTATCATAATCAGTGACTGAGTCGTATTGATGTGAGTTACAAAGTTTTCACAGGGCTCAGGTGCTCAGGTTCTGTGTTCTGTGTGGTAGTTGAGGGGGTTGAAATTATCTAAGGGAAATTGTAAGTTATTTATTCAGTTATTTATTTATGGTTAATGTAACTGGTGATGAGCATCAGTCACACAAACATTCATCCTAACCGTGATCGTTGATCAGCAGGTCAGGTTGTCTTTTTGTCTGCACATAGAGCTGTTGTTGTTTTGACATTCATTCTGAGGCCTAACTGCCTCTTTACATTGACTGGATTTGAGAGTGTTTGTGTGGAGAAGACCTGGTCTGAACGTGGTGTGTTACTGTGAGCCATGAACTGATCTCTGTACATCTCTATCAGAGAGTTGATCAAGTACGAGTTCTTCCCAGAGGCCACCAGGACAGAGGAGGATGTCAAAAAGTATCCCAGATACCCCTGGGGCAGGGACATCTATATGCTGGAGGGTAATACAATCACACCTACATTAACCCTCACACACACACACCAGACGCACACTGTTCTAGTTCATAGCCACAACCTTGCTTAAGCAGCAGGACTGTGCTGTTGATTTGAACTGAAACAGTGACTCTGACTTTGAAGTGCTGGTTTAATAAGAGGGAGTTAATGTCCACATCAGATGAACACAAATCTTTGACACATTCTTCAGTCTTATGGAACCTTAACGTGTTATGATGAGCTTGAAAGACAAGACCATGTATAAACCTCTGACCCACAGACATCAGTGGAGTATAGGCCTGTACTGCAGTCAGCTTCACTTCCTGTTTGGATGGTTTCCTTGTCTGTATGTTGAAGGTCTTTATCCTGCTGCTCTGAGTCCTGATGTTCACCCAGTCTGAACACAGTCAGACCGCTCCTGAAGACTCAGCTCTTTAACCTCACACTCACTGTTTCAGACACACAACGGAGGGTCACTGTCATGTTCACATCACATTGACTGAAAGTATATTTTCATGGCCTGTTGATGAAAACAAGATGTTTCACAGGTAAATTAGTTATTTGGCCAAACTAGTGACTAATGAAAGAAATGCTCCAGTACACATGACTGGAGGAGTCTACTGAGCTTTATTACTGACAGAGAAATGATAGAGAAGGTGAAGTACCTGTGGTCCTCAGTCCAAACTAAACAGGCTGAATCACAGGACATTTCACTTAAAGCTGCCAATCAGCTGGCAGACTTGGAGACACATGTTACCAAAGCTTCTTCTTTTTCACCTGCTCCTTCCTGTTGTGTTGTCGTTCAGGAGTAGTGGACGGCGCCCCCTACAGCATGATTACAGACTTCCCCTGGCTGAGGACTCTGAGAGCAGCTGATCCCAACAGCTACGCCCGCTATGACTTTGAGGACGATGAAAGCAGTGAGTGCACTCAGGACATCCACCTGTGTGTCAGCTGCTCCACCTGCTGGTTCTCTACAGGTACACACTGTTTACCTGATTATCCACTGAAATGTTTTTCTCTGTTGTGTATTAGCCACCATCTATGCCCCACGGCGTAAAGGCCAGCTGTCAGCTGACATCTGCATGGAGACCATCGGGGAGGAGATCTCAGAGCGCCGACAGAGCAAGAGAGGAGTGTTTCAGAGGGTGGTGGTCCTCTTCCTTCATCACTGTGATACACCTGGAGAACCTGTGGATGACGACTACATCTAGACAGCACAAGAAACTCCTGTCTGTCACCTCCAGAGGGATCCAACAGCCACAGCCTGAGCTCCTGTCTGTCTGTGTGTCTGTCTGTCTGCTGTGGGATCTGCAGGTCAGAGCTGTGTCCACACACACTGCCATGCGCATGATAACTCTCAGACTTGACTGGCTCCATGGAGAAGGAATAAGTCCAGTGGGGGGTGCTGCTAAACCTGAATTGGACAACAGAGGTGAAGGCACTTTGCAGAAACTCTTCCAAAGAATATGCTCTGTTGTGATGTGGTTCATTAGGACCAGACTGAAGGCTTGAATCAGTTTTCGTGGGGAGACAGAAACAGATTCAGTCTTTGTGTATTTGAACGTTTGGATGACGCCTCACATGATGCTGAGCAGAGTCTTAAAGCATGTATGAGCCCACATTCTCTAATGAAAGCTGAGTAACAGAAAGAATAGAGGTGAGGTGAGAGCTCAGATGGTGACTTCAGCAGAATGTCTGTGGCTTCCATCATGAATCCTGTCTCTGCTGTTCAGGCTGCCTCTGACAGTTTAACCCCCCCACCCCGTGAACACTCACAGAGTGTGTTGGTCTGTACTCTCATCTGTCCACTGCCACAGGTGGCCTACCTCTGTACACACACAGACACACACACACACAAATGGCCTTAGACACAGATGTCACAGAAACTATGCTTTTTAATTTTGTTTTAAGTTTTCCTTTGGAGATTCTTTTTTATCACTCAGCCTGTGGGAGTGTTGGTGGCTCTGGGTGGTTGACAGTATGTTTACCTCAGCAGGTGCTAAAGGAAAAGAGACAGAGAGACAGAGAGTTGTTCAGATTGTGGATGAACCTCCCACCAGCTGCTGTCCTCACTATGTATGAGTTGTCTTTGCATGTTTGGCCTTTTGGATACAGATCATGGAGCTAGACTGTAATACCAACTCCTGTCCATTCAGAGTGATGGATCAGATCAGCTCCATCATACAGCCCACATTCATGTATCTTGTCCTGCATGGCTTCGTCATGTTGACATGCTGAAGGTAGAACTGATTCAGAAGGCTTCTGGTTGGCTGCTTCAGCCCTGCTCAGACACATTTGAATGTGGAAGCCACAGCAGTGATAAGATGCTGTTGGATTTACACGTGAGGTGTCTCCTGGTCCGTTGGTCTGACACATGATGCAGCTTTATTTTTGTTGTCGTTAGCTTTGAGTTGAAATGAGGTGAGGACCAGGAGTGTGTGGAAAATGAGTTGTGAGATAAAAAAAAAATTAAAAAAAATTGAACTCTGAGAATAAAAGAAGGGAGCTGTGACTTTTTCTCTATTCAGACCTTTTTTTTCCACCATGGATAAAAATCAGACAGATTTAAAGAGCGTATATTATGACAGATGAAAATGCTCCAGAACATGAACCTGAACCATCACACCGTTTAAAGCCTTTCTTCAATGATTACTACATCACTGTAGTATGTCGGAGGAAGTAGAGGATTGGTTGGCTGAAAAGATGTCACTGGTCATGTGATTGGACAGCTCTGTCCTGCAGTGGAGACATCTGACTCAGATATTTAAAGGCTTTGGGTTGAGAGAGATTAACAATTTAGTTCAAACCTAACAGTGAATGTTCAGACTGAGTGTGCAGGCTGAATGGACTGAACATGATGTGAGTCCATCCTCCTGCTTGTGTACTGACAACTGTACAGATGTCATGGATGATGATACGCTTCCATGGTGTTTATATGTTTATAAGGAAAGAACAAGACTATTTCACATACTGAAAAATAAAATAACCAGAAAGAACTTTTGTCGTCTTTGTGGTGATGTCCTCATTTCTGAGTCTGACTTAATCTTTAGATTCTGATATTAGAATGAAAACCTTTAAAAGATAGACATCAAAATTTGTCCTCTAATATCAGGACAGATCTCTCTCTCTTTACCAACGTGCAGCTCAACACAATAGTTAATGTCACATCCCAAAACACCTGATCCACATCTGAAGATCAGTCTTTGTTACAGAGGTATCTGAACACTGTTGGGAGATGGGATTAAAAAACAGAAGAGCAAAGGCACCACTGTCTCTGGACACTAACATAATTATTCTTATAGGAAGTCTGCCTTTGTTCTTCTCTTGTTTAAATGACTAGTAAAGACTAGTAAATGATGTTATTGAATCTTAAGACAACAGGCAACATAATGACTTCTTTGAGGCCACATCCACACTGACACGTTTTCATTTTAACCCTTTCATGCATAGTGGTCACTACAATGGACAGCTATTAAAAAGGGTTTTGATGGTAGAATTGCACATCAGCCACCACACTGGACTCTAGAGTGCTGTTCCACACAGCGCAACCATTGGCCAGTCAATGTAAGTCTAACACAAATTTATCAAAACCAAGATGGACGGATGGCCAGAAATGCTGAGCAGCTCAGAATATCTTGTCAATCCTTCTGTAGGAGACCCCTGCAGGTGAAAAAAAATGGTAACATCAAATAACATCTAAGGAATAATAGCAGTGTTAAAATGTCCAAATATTGGTTTTATATTACGAGGAAGTTGCAATTAATCATCCGTCCACTGGATTGGACATCATGCATCGCTGACTATATTTCAATTACATTTCATACTATTACTGTGACAAGATAAGATAAGATAATCCCTTATTAGTCCCACAGCAGGGAAATTTACATTGTTACAGCAGGAGCAGGGATTGTAAAAAGTAGAATAAATAAAAGGCATAAAGGCATAAATGAGTAAAATGCCAAACAAGATATAAACAAGACAAGAAAACCGCATACACAGGACAATGTAATAAAAATATGAACAAAAGAACAATACACACAGGACTATATACATGGAAACAGATTGAAATGTATACCGATATTACACAGTTTGAAATAATATTGCACAGAGTGAGTGACTGATAATACCACCTGAGTCAAATGAAGATGATGCTAATGAAAGTGATGATGAATGGCTGCCAGAACAAGAAGTATTGACAAATGCTAGCAGTAATGACAGTGGAGCTGAGGATGCTGAGAATCTAAGGAGTCAGGAGCAAGGTTCAGTGTTTTCACATTGCGCTGAACAGTATTAAAATATGTGAACACATTTGTTTAACATTATGAGAAATTCATATTATTTTATTAAGAAAATAAAATTGTATAATTAATTAATTAATTTTAACATACACACAACATTTTTGATTGGATTGTTAAATACATAGCTCTTCAACTGAAAACTAAAATGCATGCTGTCCACCTGAGTGGACATGTGAGAAACTCCTTGAAAAAGTTGTGTTTTTAAAAAATTGAGTTGAAATATTTATTTTCATGCCTTATGAAGAATAAAAACACTTGGGGAAAAAAAAATCCTGACTGTGGATTTCATAATTCATGCATGAAAGGGTTAAATCTAAAATGATCTCAACAGCTGCTAAGGAAGATACAGAGGTCAGCAACACATGTAATTCATTATTCATGTTCCATTCAGCACTGATGGTCGAGGCTGAAGCCCCAATCAGGAAGTGAACATGGGCATCTGCATCATCGTCTCCAAAAGTCTCTGGATGGCAGGGGAGAAGGGAAACCAGTCCTGAATAGGCTGCAGACCAGTCTGCACATTATTGATCGAATGCTACATTGTCCCATGTAATCACAAATGTCCCCATGTTTCCTCTCTGCTCCTTCTCTGAGGAAGATGCTCAGTGATGTAGGAACCAGTCTGACATTTCTACAGGACCAAACCACACATCATGATATCTGTTCCAATCTGACCCAGCACTTGATGTTTTTTCTTCTCTGCTGATTTGTTCCTGTCAGGTTAAACCCTGCCTCATCAGAAATTATTTTATGTGGTAAGATTAGTCTCCAACTCCATCACTCTGAAAGGAATCAAACTCAGGATGTGTATGTCTGACTGTAACTACTTTAACCCATGTTTACATGGAGACTTACACTGTGTAAAAGAGAGACATCTGGTCTGATTCTCTCTCTGTTTTATTGTATTGTCAGCATTGAGGAGCTTTCCTCTTACCCCAGATAGAGGAAGACACTGCAGCCTATGTACTATGATTAGGACTGGTGGTCTACAGTTACTGTGGGACAGAGCAACAGTAATGACAGAAGAAATGACTGGCTGAGATTCAGCTGGACTCTTTGACCAGCCCAATCTCAGTGATAAATCACATGGTGGCTCTTATTTCATCAATGACAATAGCTGTTACTGCTCTTACTGCCCTTTGAACATCACCATGCACTCTCAATCCTGTGCCTGGTCTACTCCCTTGTCCTCTCCCTCATCCTCTTTCTCGTCCTCTCATCCAACTATTTTTCTCCCTTTCCCAGATATTTTTCTTTCTCTGCTCCTCTGTGTTGTTCTATATCCACACTTGAATAGAATCTAAAAAGTTCTCTTCACTGTAAATGTCAATAGAACTGAAAGATCTTCAGCATGTCTCTGATCAGAATTGTTGGTCTGTTTTACTTAAATTAGCTGTTTCTCCATGTTTTCAATACATGCAAATGCTTAATAACTTTTGAGCTGCTACTGTTGCAGAGATAGAGGCTTTCTACTGTAGTTTAGCTTTTCATTTCTGGCATCCTGTGTGCAAGAGTTACTAAATAAGACAAGAAAGATCCATAATTCTGGTCTTGGTTAAGCCTGTATGTGAAGAAAATGTAGGCATTTTAAAACAATGTGAATTGTGTTAATGTCCCACAACAGATGTTGTGTTAACCGTCACAGGTTGGACAAAATGTTAGTAAATGTGGAAAACTGTCCAGCAGGAGCCAGTCAAAATGTAAATCCCAGACTGGATATATATTATAAAGTGATTCTTTCCTTATGAATTCAATTAACTGATGGGGACAGCAGCACAGTCTTCTTATCAAAGGAGGAATAAGAATGGAGAGGTTATTGTGTTTAAGTGTCACCTGCTGGTGATGAAGTTAGCGGAGCTGACAGGAAACAGAGACAGAGCAGCTCTACCTGTACACACTGCTCTAAATCTGGATCCACTAATCTCTGCTCTTCCTGCTTTGACAAGTTGGAGTACAGCAAGATGGAGTCTCACACACACACACAGATTGTACCTGCTGCTGTCAGTGAATGTAAACAGAGTGAAACAGGCCAAAGCCTCTTGCTGCTCTTCTGGACTTCCTGTGACACTGAGCAGCTTCTGTGAGCTCCTCTCTCTCTCTCTCTACACAACATGACTCTCCTCTGCTGTTTACAGTGTGTTAGTCAAAGGATGGCTTATATAAGAGTCATGTAAAGGATGTGCAGGTGGAGGTCAGAGGTCATGTTCAGTCAGTGTAGACCACCACACCACCACTACAACACACACAATGTTTCACCAGGAGCACGGACTCATGTCTTAGTATGAAGAACTGATACACAATCTTTGTATGGCATGAAGATACAGCAAATCTAGAGACGCCTCCTTCTTCCTCTGACTGTCTTAAATTTATAATAAACGATGACACATATACTTAGCTTTCTTCTTCTCTACATTATTTCAGATGGAGTTAATAGAATAGAATAGAATAGAATGCCCTTTATTGTCATTATACTAAAGTACAACGAGATTGGAGAGCTTCTCCTTTTCAGTGCAAACATACAACATATGTAGAAACAAAATATATAGAAAGGATATATAAAAAAATATTAAAAATATTTAAAAAACAGTGCAGTTCTATGTACAATGAGGTATAAGTGTGAATGTGAATGTAATCTGTGAATCTGCTGTTTACAGACTTTATAAGAGCAGGAGGGTTTGTAAAAAAAAAAAAACTACCTTAAGCTAAAACATGCTTTTGCAACTTGCAGTCTAGAGGCCCTGTCACCTTTATGTTTGAGTCCAGACCCAGGAGCAACGAGAGGAGCTGGGAAATTGAGTGACATCTGCCCCCACAGTCAGTCTGCTTTCTGCTGTTACCTGCTTTCTCCATCACTCATGCATTTCAGAAATCCCTAAAAAAGTTTCAGTCTTTGACTTTTCACGCAGCAGATATGCCGATGTTTTTGTGCAGCTGAAAGCGTCTCCATATGAGAAAACACACTCTGAGAGATTTATACCAGATTTACTCCTCATGTGGACTCATTGTACATTTAGTACAAGTTAATATAAGTGTGTGTGTGTGTCCATGCTTGGTTGCCATCACTAATAGCCCAGTCCTGTCAGCTGCTGTAAACACTGAACCATCTCCAAACATTACCTTATTAAGACACAGAGACAGAGCAGACAGAGTCTGAATAATCCTGGTCACTGTGCTAAAATAAAGATTAGACTTCAGAGGGAAGTGAAACGCTTTGAGGAGCTCAAGCTCCACTTTTATTTATCAGACAGGTCATATTTGGACTCGGATCAAAGCCAAGAATAAACCAGTCAAAGTGATGGCAGCATATTACAATAAACCATGAATCAGAGTCCTCAGAATGAAAATGAATCAGAGCTGCTACAGTCCAATTCACTGTGCCTTACTTGTCACACACTGAGAGACAGAAAAACTGCTTTTAAACACACACATCACATGAGTACAGCAACATGTTCATGAACAGAGATTTTGGCTGCGGTTGAATAGTAAAAAAAAAAAAGCCTTTCCTAACCACTTCTCCTTGACCTCGATGGAAAACATCATGAGGTCAAGGAAAGACACGAAGAAGAACTGATAAGGAATTGAAAAAGAGAACCGAAGAGAGAGAATCCGACTGCACTTACCCTTTTTTTTTTCACCAGCTTTATTTATAACACATGGAAAGCGCACAGTCACAGACTCGGTGCTGTAGGCTAAAATTTAATAAGGTTTCCTGTACAACACTAAGTAACACTACATTGTAGTGTATGGGTTTTTGGGGGCTTTTGTGTTATGTCTTAAAAGGTTTCTGGAATTGATTGTGCAGTTTTAGATTTGTGTGTAGTTTTGGAAAATTGAGGCATAATTTCAAGAAATGTGTTTTAGCAAAATTGTAAACGCTGCTACTTCAAGGAACTGTGTGACGGCATTCTCTCCTTTCCTTTTGTAAAGGGAGGTCCAGTGTCTCCACTGCTAAAGTAGATAAGATAGGAAGCACAGAAGCTCCTTTCCTTAACATTTAGAGAATTCGACCAGCTCTTATCATGGCTGCTACTGAGATACTTTAGAACCATCTCACTCATTCTTTCACAACTTTCCTAGGCAAAAAGGACTATTTGACTGCAGCCCTTGACTCACTGAGGCTTCTTGTATCTCTGGTGTCCCACAGTCTGGTCTATTCTCCCTGACTGGTCAGTGAGGACAGGTCCAGTCCTGGATCCAGCCCTCTCTTCATGTCTGTAGAAAAATCACTCACACACAGAACTGACACTGGTCCATGTTTCCAGAAGGTTTCCAGAAGGTCCCTGAGCTGAAAATGAATTTCTGTCTGAAACGCTTCTGCCACTAACAGGACGTTCAGTCTGACTAAGCTGTGACAGAGTCAAACGTCACCTTCCTTTAGCAGCTTCTTGTTCTCTCCAACAGGCAGACAGAAAAATGTGTCTCGTGTCTCTGAGGTGTTGTTGTGAAGGTGAGATGTGAACACTGTTGTACCTAGCAGAGCTGGGCAAGGTCATCAGTAATCACTCATCACACATCACTCACATTACTTTAGTAATCACACACACACACACATCACATGTAGAAACCAGTCACAGCTCTACAGGGATGAGCAGTTATCTTAGCATTAACCTGACTAAGATTAGTAACTGTAATTACTGAATTTCAAACTGTAATCCCTTATCTCTCCCTCACTACTCATTACTGAAAAAAGTAATCACATTACTGCGAAATGTTGGAGTAAAGTGATTACTGAAACCTGGAGATTTGACAGCAGAGTGGAAAGGTTTCACTTTATGTTCCTCACTCTGTTAAAAAAATTCTGTAAACAAAATAGCGGGGTTAGATTGTACACATAACGTGGAGGATCTAGCATGGTTAGCAGGCTAACAGAAACAGTCCACTAACATCCTGTCATGGGCCTCTGTCACTGTCCTCACACTCACTACAGCTAGTCAGCATCTCTCCCTCTCTGCTGCTTGGATTATTCTCCTGCAATTAGAAAACAAGAAGAACTCAGTCCCTCCCCCTCTCTCTGATTGGCTGGACATTTTGTCAGTCAAAGTGTTATCAGATTGAACTGAAGGAGTGAGGTCAGTCCAGGACTGGGACAGAATATATTTCACCCTGTTCCACATAGCCCTGAATGGGAAGTGAATGCTGGTTGAACCACTGACAGATAGAAGAACAGAATCAGTCAGACCTGCCTAGACTCGCTCTGCGTCGCTCACTATTGTCAAAGATGTAATAAAGGAGCAGACAAACCACTCCGAGAATCCTCAACAGAACAATTCTTGACACCAAAGGTGGCGGTTGTATGGCACATGTTCTGCTCCTCCCCCAAGACAGCCAATCATCTGCTGAACTGAAAAACACATCGAGCCAGTCATGTTGTACTGATGCATGCTCACAGTTTCAGAGGGGACAGACGAACTTTGAATAATCAAGAGGAGGATATCAAAATAAAAATGTCTGATTAACCTCTTTTTAAAAGTTTTTTTTAATTAGATTTGACTGGGTATTCATGCAGTATTTATGTCCCACTGACCACTGACAGCGAAGTTATGGCTTTAGAAAGAAGGATCCTCAATAACTGCAGGAGGACATTTCCAAGATGGCTGCTGAGTGGTGAGACTTGTCTAGAAGGACTTTCACTCTGGTGGCTGTGCAAATAAAGTTAGTACTAAAAAAACAAAACAAAACAAAAACAAAAAAACAATTCAAAACCAATCTTTATTGAATCATCATTGATTTACAACCTACACCATTAAATCCTAAATACATATCTGTCTGCAGGGTGCAGGTAAGAATCTCCCCATGTTCTGTGCTTGGGGTCAGTTTGCTTCTATTCTTCTCCACCACAATCCAAAATTACCCAAACAAACTGACCCACCTGCACAAATGGCCTATCCCAGTTTCTAACTCCCAGCTGTGTGTAAGATGTGCTCGGTACATAGCCCACATGACCACAGTGTAGGTAAACGTACAGCCCAACACAGCCCCTACATCAAGAAGAGGTGGATATATTGATGCCAGCCAGTAGTATGGAAACCTCAATGGCCCAAATGCTTTAAGGCGTTCAAAATAGAGTTCTGCAGGAATGAGTTCTAAAACCTTAGCTCCTCTGGTTCTGTGGTTTTTAATGGATTTTTGTTTAGATGTCTGAAATAAAGTCTCACAAAATGTTCACATTTTATTCTACGACATAAAACCCATCAGTAAGTACTCCACCTGTGACTTTTAAGCTTTTACGTGTCTTAAAAGGCGGTTGCTAACGAGTGTCTAAATGAGACTACAGAGGTTGTCGGGGACGTTAACATGAAAACCCATCTACTCACCAGTCCACCTTTACAGCCTCGTTGTGTTTCTACTCACGCTCTTTCAAATTATCACTAACTTTCTAAGAAGAAAGGCTTTTGTAGAAGAGCTCAGAGCTAAATGAAATGACCAGTTGGAAGCTTAGTGGTGGAGACGTTGACGTCATGTGACCGTGGTGTAGTTGGTTTATAGCCTAACATTAGCTTTTTACTTCTGGAGATTGGATTTAGGCTTCAAACATCAGAACAGTGGTGTTCATCTGTGAAGATTATCTGATCAACTAAACCTGGAAAGGATCAGAAACTTTAGTTGGTCACAGTTTATTTTCTGGAACAATCCAAAACCCAATGAAAAATTCCCATTGGCTTTTTGTGGAGGGAACCAGGCTGATGCTGACTTCAGGGTTGGACTACAAAAATACATAATCTCTCCATCACTCTGTGGATGTGTTCACGGATTATTTTCCTGTCATCTTTAAGGTAGAGTAAATTATTCTAATCTACTACAGGTTTTGTCCAGCTCAGAGAAAATCTCCTGATGGACCACAATTCAACAAGTCCTCTCTGAGCAGCCATGTCTGTTTGTGTCAGCCTTGACCAGGCTGTGATCAGTCTGGCTGTAACAGGAGGGTCTGTCTCTGTCTGTGAAAGGTAGAATGTGATTTAGTTCTGATGCTGAGCTGCTCCTGTGAATCTCTGTTGAGTGTGGCATCTTTCAGTGTCCAGGTGGAGATGTGGACTGTGATTTAAACAGATTGTTGTAGAGACAGATGACATCTAGGGTTGGGTGGTGGGCCTTGGTCTGCTGCTGGAGAAGGTGGTGGAGGCTCTCTCTCTGTCAGTCTTCTGTCAGCTCCTCAGGTCATTGGTGTCAGTGTGGATAATGATGTGACAGCAGGCCCATGGCATATTGAGTATTTAGCCACTTTGTTTTCATTGATGAATTTGATGAGGATGAAGACATGTGTCTCCTGTCTCTGTCTCAGTTCTGTGCTGATGGCAGAGGAACACTGCTGGCTGATCTCAGCGGTTCCAGCTCTCTCTCCAACTCTGTGATTTACACCTTCAGGTCAGCTGGGGGTCCTGGGCTTGCTCTTTCTCCTCAGGGTGCAGCTGGGAGTGTGGGTGGTGTCAGTGGAAGTCAACTTCTCCTGCTGTGCCTTTTCTTTATTACCATGACAGTCCTGTTGTTATATATCAACTGTTCATCAGGACAGTGTCTGGTCCTCTGCATCTACCTATCATCCTTATCCTCCCTCTTTCCTCTCTCTCCACAGACAGGTGGCATCACTTCAGGCGGAGTCCCATGTTACTGACTGACCTCTCCACTCTACAGAGAGCACTCTCTGCTCGTTCCTCCAGCCGTTACTGTTTGTTGCTGGATCTGTCCAAGGAACCACCTCCACACACACCCCCCGCCCCTGTCTCTCCCTCTCCCTTCCTTTCTCTTTTCCTCTCAGTCCCCCCTTGTCCCTCTCTCTCCCACGCCTTCTTCTCTCCTCCCCCCTCTCTCCCTCCCTTCACCCTCTTTTGCCCTCCCTCTTGATCTCCCCTCTCTTTCTCCCTCCCTCTATCTCTTTCTGTCCCTCTCTGTCTCCCTCTCTCTACACTATTTTAGTCCCCTTCCCCCCTCCCCTCAGCAGTGTAATAACTTCCACATGGTATTTTAGTTTGTCGTCCAGTCAGCTGCAGCCCAATGCAGAAAAACACCAAATTTAGAAGAAATATGAAAATTGTCAAATGTTTTTTTTATCCACTGAGGAAAATATAACACACACACACACACACACACACACACACACACACACACACACACACACACACACACACACACACACACCTGGACCACACTCACACACACACACACACACACACACCCTCTTTTTTCTGTCTCTCTGTTCACTCTTTCTTCGCTTCTTCTCTTTGTCCCTCCTCTCTTCTTTCTTTCTCTGCACCCCCTCCCCCTCCGTTCACTCCTCTTCAATTCCTCCCCTCACTCTCTCTCTTTCTGGTTTCTCCCTCCTCTCCTCTGTTTCTCCTTGTCCCTCCATCTTTCCCAGACAGACTCCACAGGTCACTGGCCCAGGCTTCATCAGTCATGTTTGGAGGGGGCATTCTCTGGTGTAAGGCCCGCCCCCCACTGACCATACAAGGTAACAGAGGAATGCATGGCTTGGCAGTCCATCTGCTTCATAAGAGAGAGACACACACAGAGCAGAGGGTGTCCCACACTCATCAGCAGCACTATTTTAGTCTAATGTGACTGTGAAAACAGAACTTCAGAGAGATGCCTGACAACAAACCTACTCCTCATCTCATCACCTCATCACCAGCGGCTCTGCTGTGAAACCAGCCATACAGTGGACAGACAAGTCACTTCATCCAGGAAAACCACTTCACCAGCCAGTGGAGATGACAGCACCTCAGCTGCCCTGCAGCACACTGATCAGTAAGGTATGATCACATTCTTAAAGGAATATACTGGGGTGTTCCATTGTCTTAGTGCTTCTATTGTAAACTGTGTGGACCTCATCACTGCCAGGAATTTTTCAAACCTCACCAT
>BRZM01001492.1:65000-86930 GCA_033238685.1 Lates japonicus
GTAGCCAGCTGGAAATAGTGGAGGGTGGGTGGGGTGGGTGGGTGAGACTATCAGTGGGAGCGATCACAGACTGGAAGAGGGAATGTTTATCCAAAGCAACAATCCCATTTTCCATGATCCTCAAAATGAAAGGCTGGCTCAGGCCTTATATGGACAGGCTGGGAGTTTCCAGCCAAGCAGAGTCAGAACATTCCTGGAAAACACCCGGCTTCTCTCTGTCTTTATATGTCTCTCTTTCCCTCTCCTCTCTCTCCTCCATGGATCAGGAACTCAGCTGCTGCCCACAGGACATTCACAGAGTAATTATACATGTTATTTCAGACAGTATAAAATACAAGCGTGTGTGCTTTTATCAGGTGTTGCTGTTGAGATGAGACAGTCTGCACAGAAAAGTGTCATCTTCTGTTGGTTTCAGAGGAATTAATGTTCACAATTAGTTTAAAAACATCTGCACCAAAAACAGTCCTCTTATCTTGCCAATCAGTCAGTCAACCTGAGTGCAAACACTTGATTTATCATCTGTCCTCACTCCTGTCTAAAATGATATTTGCTGATATTTGGTTTATCTGTGTCTGTGCTGTGAGTTAGTGCTTAAAGAGTAATGTCACAGACTGAAAAACCTGTTTGACCTGTGACCCAGGACCAGTGATAGCCTGGAGTCCACCTGGCTGCAGTGGAGCACAGGTGGACTCCTATGATCTGACCAAGAACTATCACACCAACGCCCCCATATGTCTGACAGGTTAGAGGTGTTGTGTGGACCTCCAACAGCAGCAGGATCAAACTAGACCTGTGTCAGACCAACACACATATAGAACAAGCGCTGTATGAATGGATGAATGTGACTTGTACCATAAAGCGCTTTGAGTGGTCGGTATGACTAGTAAAGTGTTATATAAGTGCAGTCCATTACAGATCAGCTTCAGTCCTAATGAAAACCTCTATGACTCAGTCAGAATTATTTCACTGGCCAAGAAATGTCCTGTAAGCCTCACCAGCTATCAGTCGGTTTGTGTGTGTAGAGACACACAGCTCAGTCAGTTTATGCATCAGCTGAGGACAGACCAGGTGTCCTCACAGAGCAGCAGCGCTCACAGCTCTGTCCCTCTACATTCTCACTGCCGAATCTTTATTAGAACATAAATTAGTTGTGTTTAATCAGCAGAGTAGAGTTAGAGTTTGTTGCTTCTATTAGAAACTCTTTGTGTCATGAAGCTGAACCAGGGCTGTTTTTCACAAGTTGACATTTTGTACCAGACAGTGCTTGTCTCACATGTCTTCATACCGCCATGATAAAATGCTGTTTGTCAGCTCAAATGGTAAATGGACTGTACTTATATAGCGCTTTTCTAGTCTTTTCGACCACTCAAAGTGTTTCACACTACAGATCACATTCACCCCATTCACACACACATTCATACAGCACTTGTCTATACGGTAGTGCTTTCTACCACAGACACACACATTCACACACTGATGACACACATTGGAGGCAATTTGGGGTCCAAGGATATTTCGGGCGACTGCTCTACCTCCTGAGCCACAGCCGCCCTCAACACATTAAAACAAACCAACAACTCTTCCCTCTTGTAGTATCTGTCCAGTTCCGGTTTGGAGATCTGTCCCTAAAGATCTGCCTCCACCTCAATACAGTAGAGCTGCTCACAGCAGCAAGAAGTTCAGCAGCTACTTGTCTTTGGACAGTGTCAAGGTTACTCTGAATACTCATCTTAGATAACCTACGTAGGAGAGAATAAGATGTTTAGGCTTTTCACTCCTCCTGTGTGTTAACTGGTGGACTGGTCCTTTAAGGTGTGGGTTTTAATTTAGAGAAATCATCATGGTGAAAGGAAACCAACATTAACTGTTGGTACAAGCTGAGATGTCAAGGCAGCTTGAATCTAATCAAATAAACACAGAGGAACATGAAGGCTTCAGAGTCTCCCAACAGGAAAACAGTAAATCCATCAACCCTGATGGTTTCCTCCTCAACTTAAAGACAGAAATCTGCTGGGCATACGCTGATCTGTGTGTGTGTATGTGTGTGTGTGTACATGCAGGGTGTCATGTCTGTTGCTGCAACGTCTCTTAAAATAAACTATGTTTTGTGTTTCAGATGTCAGAGATGAGCATGCAATGAGGAGGTGAGTAACACACACACACACACACACACACAATCATTTTTAAAGCTCTACTTGCAAATGTGTGCATGTGAAATGTGAGACAGATCAGCAGCAGAACAGGAAGTTGGTGCTGTGTAGGCCTACTGGGGGTTAAAGTCATTTCCTGTTTACCCCGCTCCAACAAAACTGTTTGTTCTGTAAAACTCATAGAAAGAGCTTCAGTCAGTGAGCAGACCTCAGGGGAGCACTGTAAGTTATAGACTGGAGGAAAATATCGCTTGAGAATAGAGAACAGCTCATGAAACATCAGTGAAACTCTCATTAATCACATCTACTCCTCAGAGAGAGTTTCCTGCTCAAATGAACATGGAGCTGATGATGTTAGAATGACAATGAGTAATCACTGGATATGATTAAAGTCAGGATAGGACGTAACTGACAGATGATGCTAACACAGAGCATTGACAGAGGTTGAGTAATGTTACATCTGAAACAATAAAGTATTATTGTCATGAACTACTGTAATGGCAAGAGGAGTCCCCTCAGAGACAGTATGATGTCCAGAGACAGCCCTGTGTCCTGTCCCACCTGACTGACATCCCTGTGGTTTCTCCAGCTGACATTCTGCTCTTCCCTGCGGCCCACGGTGCAGTGCTGCATCTCTGGTCAGTTGGTAGTCTGAGATGAAGCACTGTAGCTCGGGACGGAGGACAGAAATACCAATCTGAGCATGTCCACAACCAGGAAACAGCATCCAGCAGCAGGAGCGGGATCAGTTCTGCTTCGGTCAGGGAGAATGGTGTGAAACTCAGAGACACCCTGTGGAGACGCCTGGACACAGGACCATCCACAAACTCATTCTCCATCCATTAATTGCAGCTTATAGAGCCTTTATAAACAATGTCAGATAAATGTAATTTACCACATGTACTGGATCAAATGACCTCTGTCTGATAAACACCGACAGGACAGTTTCTAATTTGCACAACTGGGAGGACTGGAAACCACAGATGATGTTAGTGTAATAATGATGAGTTCATTGACCTCTTGTCTTTCTTCTCCTCTCTCCTGGGGTCCAGTTTTCCCAGGAATCCCTTGACCTATCAGAAAGGGGGATTCCTGGAAATACTGTTCTTGGGGGTGGGGCTTATCAGCAACTCCATGTCCATTATGTTGAACCGTGATGTGGTGTAATAATACTGTCAGCTTGTAATGATGGTTCCTGTTCTCCTCACTGTGTCGTATATGAGAACTGGTCAGTGTTTAATAAACTTTAACAGACTGTAATGCTGCCTGTTGTTGGTGTGTTTGAGCTCAGTGTGTCTGAGGGACTAAGGTTTCTTGTTGGGAGACTCTGGTCCCAGAGTTGATCCTAACACGTGGATCAGGATGTGACATTAGACTTTAATGCCTATCCACTGGTGTTACACAGCACACAAAGTGTATTCTGAGGACTATATTATGTGTGCTCAGGTAACTGATGTTGTGACGTTTTAGAGGATTGTATCCAGGTCTTAATTACTGTCTCAGTCCAGTCAGTCATTTAGATATATTGGAGATTGTTATATGCTGTTATATTCCTCTAACAAGTCAAGTTGGAATTGTTACAGCAAGCAGTTTTGTTGTATTCGATGTATGTTTAACTGATTGTACTTGAATGTCAAATGTTTATTTGTCTGAAATTAAAGGCATTGGAAAATTTGACTGTGTATTCCCTTCCACACAATTTTGTATTTCAGAAAATTTCTGTAGTATTAAATTACTTCTATTAGCAAATGATTTTAAGTAAAAGTAAATAATAATCTGTTTTTGATACGTATGTTCAACTTAAAATGGTAATTTTATACAACTTAACAAATAATTCATGTAAGCTAATGATATAAAGTTAGGACCATTAATGTAAACTAATACGTTAAATCAAATTAACATTTTTATGTTAATACAACCTGTTTAGTTTCACCTTGTGTAAGAACTAGAACAGTTTAAGGCAACGGGTTTCCATGCAATTCGCCAGTTAACTAGTTCGGGTTTATGGTGTATAATGTATCTCCAGATGATAGTATGGAGCTCATATAATCAGAGCAGTGTTTCTTTTGCCTTTTCCTGCCCATGGTATGACACATTTACATCAGCCATGGTCTGGATCATTTGAGACATCTACGCCTTTGTCGCAGCAGTGAAGGAGGACCTGCACCACCTCCACCTGCAGTATCCAGACATGAAGGTTATCTTCTGTCTTCACCCAGAGCTGCATGTTCACCTGGGCTGGTGACAATCTGGGGAACACTGACAAGGCTTGTAGGTTTGTCAGCAGTGTTATGGCCACATTTATATTTTTGTTTAAGTGTACATTGTACATTACACTGTAAGCTATATATAATTTTTCATCTTCTCTGTAATTTGTACTTGTTACTGGGATTCAACTATCTCTTATGCAAACTTGTCTTGTGTGACAGTTAAGTTCATCTTTATCTAGATCCATAGCTGTAATTTATTTATAATTTTTTAAATAGTTACAGTTTTGGTGTCACTGAAATAATGCAGTTTTTAATATACAATAAAAACATTAATGAAGCTCTTGCCCTAAGTTTGCTGATGGTTGTCATACACACTTATCAATTTTAATAACACTGAAAACACAAATTCACCAAAGTGTCCTGTTAGGCATATGGTCGATTTGGAAAAATAAGGTAACAGTGTAATCTAATTAATGAAAAATGCACTCAGTACCATTATCATGGTAAGTTTATTCAAAATTCAATACAACAAACTGAACACAAATTACAGGTGGTGGGCCCTGATTGCACTTCTAGCTGACTTCTGACTCTGCTGGAGTGGACCCATCATTTAATTCCAGTTTAATATGTTCTAAATTCTGTTTTTAAAAATGTTGCTATATCACCAAACAACAGACAGAAAATAAGAAACTTTGAAAAAGTTGGTCAGAGGAAGCTGAACTGGAAGTGGTTTTCTGGCATCATCATAACACCCAGTTTGAGAATTAAGAATGTTGTTAATGCAGTCTCCCTTCTCCAAGGCCAGATGAGTAGCATTAAATACACCGCTCCGTGAGGTTGCTCCTTCTGCTGGTACCAGTCATTCAGTTTTCAGTGTGGATACCTTTCAAATTACAGTAAAAGACAAACACTTTAGTTAAGACATGGGGTATCACAATAAATCACATACATAAACCAGTTGTCAGGGGCATGAAAGTCTGCTTCATTTTTATGCCGAAAGCTACCAAACAAAACTTTGTTATGTGGTGCATAATGACAATAAAGAATTGTTGATTCTTGGCTATCATTAAATTACCAGACTCATATAGAAAAATGATCTTCTACACATTGTGAATTATATAAATGAACACACTAATCTGAAGTTCTCTGAGTGCACAGTAAGATATTTGAGCAACATCATCATATAAAAAAGTTTCCTGAAGCACCTCAGATTAATTTTTAAGCTCCTTGGGTACCCTATTGGATATTCAAGGCACTTTTAGTTTTTACAGTGACTGTGACAGATCCACGTGCATGTAAATGCAACAGAGCACCTGTTTTATGTTTGTGACACTATCCAAAACTTTGGAAAACCCTTCGACCATATAAAAAATGTATTTTCTCTACTTAAGAAACATATAAAAAATATAAAAAGGGTCAAAGCACCCATAACAGGAAACTGTATATTTCTGTCTGAATATAATTTACTCCTCACAATTCCTGTTTTCATTGTTTTTTAATGGCTCAACTTTCAGGTCTGGACTCTGACTCTCCTGCCTGAGCAGACTGACTCTTATAATTCCAATGTTCATGAAGTGGCTAAACTCTGTACATCACTGTCATCTCTCTCTGCTCTGAGTCTTATACATATCTGAGAGGAGAAAGAAACATCCTCAGGCTGTTAACAAAGACAGAGTGAGTAGAGACAGAGTATAAACAGGAAGGTGGAGACAGTGTGAGTTCACAGAGACATCTGAATCCAGCAGCTAGAGACACAACCTGACCAATAGTACACCAACAGCTGCACCTCCAGTCACCAGTCTGTCAAACTCCTGAAGTTTGCTGACGACACCACCCTCATTGGGCTCATCTCTGGTGGGGATGAGTTTGCCTACAGGAGGGAGATTGACCAACACACCGTGTGGTGCAATGAAAACAACCTGGAGCTTAATGCTGTGAAGACAGTGGAGATAGTTGTAGACTTCAGGAAGAACACAGCTTCACCCTCCCCCATCATCCTGTGTGACTCCCCAGTCAGAACTGTGGAGTCCTTCCGTTTCCTGGGGACCATCATCACCCAGGACCTCAAGTGGGAGCTAAACATCAGCTCCCTGATCAAGAAAGCCCAGCAGAGGATGTACTTCCTGCGGCAGTTGAAGAAGTTCAACCTGCCAAGGACAATGATGGTGCACTTCTACACCTCCATCATTGAGTCCATCCTCACCTCCTCCATCACCATCTGGTACACTCCTGCTACTGCCAAGGACAGAGACAGACTGCAGCGTGTCATCCGGTCTGCTGAGAAGGTGATTGGCTGTAACCTGCCTTCTCTCCAGGACCTATACACCTCCAGGACCCTGAGGTGGGCAGGAAAGATCATGGCCGATCTCTCCCATTCTGGTCACCCCCCACCCCCCACTACACGTTACATTAACGTACATCTATGCATTACATTAACTCTCCAGACAGTCACTGCCACCTTCAAACAGTTGCACTCTACACGTTACATTTTAATTATGTATATTTATGTTCCTTGTAAATATAGTTTTTGCTTTTTGCTCTTTCTGCTCCTTAGCCTTACTTCTACTTCTCTATATCTGTCTTTGTTTACTATCACTGTCCTTTAGCACCAATATACCAAGACAAATTCCTTGTATGTGCAAACTTACTTGGCAATAAAGTCTGATTCTGATTCTGAGAGAAGGGAGCATGTATCTGGTTAGTAAGCACCACCTTCCACCACCTTCCACCACACAGACTGTACACTCACTGCACTTTTTTTTGGATTCACAAGTGTAAGACTAATCTTTTTTTATTGGTAGAGGCAGATGGCCACCCACCCTGAGTCTGGTTCTGCTTGACGTCTCTGCCTCTTAAAAGGAAGTTTTTCCTTTCCACTGTCGCGTAGTGCTGCTCATGGTGGGAACTGTTGGGTCTCTCTCTGTAAATAAAATAATATAAAGAGTACAGTCTAGAAATGCTCTTTATGAAAAGTGATTTTCTGCTATCTAAATAAAACTGACTTGACTAGTTACTGGTATTAATGGTAAAAAATAGTATCACCACCTCATAGTTGTTTCCCTTCACCAACCGGTCAGGTTCCCCAGAGGGACATTTGGACACATTCATGTTGAAGGTCTGGTCTCTCTGTGGACCTGGTTTACACCTGTTCAGACTGATTTAAAACACCTATTCTGGATTCTAAAAGAGACAGAGAAAAGAGGCCCTGACCAGGTGAAACACAGAGGACAGGTGAATCCGGGGGATCTGGAGAGAGAGAGAGAGAGAGAGAGAGAGAGATCATTACATAAGAGGGAGACAAGTTGAGGCAGGCTGATGGGAGTTTGACAGCAGAGCTCCACCCACACACAGGTAGAGTCATATCTGCATGACTGTGCAGTGATGAATCTCTAAACTCTCTGAGACTCTGTGACTCTTTCAGCTTCATGTTCATCAACAGTTCTTCATCCTGAGTCCCTGAGATCTAGTCTGTTCACATCAGCAGGTCCAGTAAAGGCCTACTTTTAAAAGTGCAGAGGGTGTTTCTGCCTCCTAGACCCAAACTGGTGGACGTTTCCACAGTAGAAGAGCCCGATAGCTGAAAATTCTGCCTCCCATTCTACTCCTGGAGCCACCAGTAAACCAGCATTCTGGGAGCGCAATTTTCTAGTGGGATTGTAGGGAACTATAAGCTCTTTAAGATTGGATGGTGCCTGACCATTAAGGGCTTTGTAGGTGAGGAGGAAGATTTTAAATCCTATTCTGAATTTGACTGGATTTGGAGCCAGTGTAGAGAAGCTAACACAGGAGAAATATGATCTCTTTTTCTAGTCCCTGTATATAATCGTGCTGTAGCATTTTGGATCAGTTGGAGAGTCTTTAGAGACTTGTTGGGGCAGCCTGATAATAATGAATTACAGTAGTCCAGCCTGGAAGTAACAAATACATGGGCTAGTTTTTCTGCATCTTTTTGAGACAGAAAATGTCAGATTTTGGTAATATTATGCAGGTGAAAGGCTGTCCCAGAAGTTTATCCTGATCAAAAATAACTCCAAGGTTCTTTATAGTGGAGCTGGAGGCCAGGGCAATGCCATCTAGCATAACTACATCATTGGAAAATGTATTTCTGAGGTGTTTGGGGCCAAGTACAATAATTTTGGTTTTGTCTGAGTTCAGCAGTAGGAAATTACTGGTCATCCAAGTATTAATGTCCCTAAGGCATTTAGTTAACTGATTGGTTTCATTAGGCTTCATTGAGAAATATAGTTGTGTATCATCTGCATAACAATGGAAGTTTATGGAGTGATTCCTGATATTGTTGCCCAAAGGAAGCATATACAAGGTGAATAGAATTGGTCCAAGCACTGACCCTTGTGGAACGCCATGTCTAACGTTGTATATTGAGGAACTGTTAACATGTACAAACTGAAGCCTATCAGATAGATAGGGCTCAAACTGGTCAAGGGTATGATTAAAACAGTGAGTGAGTTTATTTACACACTGAGAAAAGCCAATACAGTCCAATAATGAGGTAAATGCAGAGCTAAGGCTGTCAATGTTGATGCCCACATGAATATTAAAATCACCTACTATAATGACTTTATCTGCTCTATTCTGTCCTCACACTTGGGTATCTGGGAAAGGCTAGACAGATAGCGGACAAAAAACTCCCACAACTGTCGTTTTGCTATGTGGTTTACTGTTTTCTGTAAAACTGAACAATACAAAAAAATCAATCAGTGGTCAAAGATAGATATACATACATGAAATAATGACAATGTAAACATTTATGGCTTCAAAACACTTGTTACCATTTTGTAAAGCATATTGTCCTTTTTAAATCACCCTGAATAACACAAAACACAAAAATATGAATTTAAACAATATCTATATGATGTACTCACGGACAAATCTGTTCCAAGGCTTGACTGTAAAGAAAATGCTGCACACTGCAGGCTGCTAGCTGATCAATTGAACCACATGGAGAACGAAAAAGGAACATTAGGGAAAACAAAACTTAAGGGGATTAACGATACCACAAATCACCAATAGGTGGCAACAACAGGCCAGGTGACAGCACATGCTCTAAGGACAAAACTCAATAGGAATAGAAATTGAGATAAGAAGTCATAGTATGAGCCAGGAGGTCAGTACACTACAACAAATAGAACTGGCTTTAGTGTTTTCCACTTTGGATGTGACAAACTAAGAACAAGGCTTTTGAATGAGTTATAATTGAGTTTAGGTTTGGTGATAATTAATACACAGGAATCGAAAATGACTGCAACCCCACCTGCACGGCTGGTGTCTCGGGGGATATCAGTATTAACATGACTGGGGGTGGGGGGTGGATTCATTAGGCTAACATACTCATGCTGACAGAGCCAGGTTTCAGTAAACCAGAATAAATCGAGATGATACTCTCAAAGCAAATCATTAACTAGTACAGCTTTTGATGAGAGTCCACATTTAATGATTTTATTTGCTGTGCATTTGTATTGGCTGTGTTGATTTTTATGAGATTATTGTGACTAACTCCTCTTCTGTTGACCTTTGCTTTAATTAATTTAAGTGGTCGGGGGGCAGACACAGTCTCTATGGGGTAATGGTGAGGTGACTGCTCTAAAGGAGGCACAGAGAAGCGTGTAAGACTGCAACTCTGTCTTCTGGTCTTAACTCTGGATTGTCACAGCTTTGGCTTTCTATTAAATTCTGTCAGATTTCCAGAGACAAGAGCTGCTCCATCCAAAGCGGGATGAATGCCGTCTCTTCTAACCAGACCAGGTCTCCCCCAGAAACTCTTCCAATTATCCACAAAGTCCACACTGTTTTCTGGACACCACCTCGACAGCCAGCGGTTGAGTGAAGACATGCGGCTATACATGTCATCACTGGCCAGATTGGGCAGGGGACCAGAGAAAACTACAGTGTCCGATTTGATTTGTAATGTGTAGAAATACAGTTTTGTTGATCAAATGGCCTTCCTCAACAAACAAGTCTATACAGTCATATTAGTGATGTTTATTAATATAGTAAAATAAAGTCTGATGTCTCGTTAATAATAAACTAACTTTGGGATAACAAGTGTGTTATTATGCAACAAGTGTGTTACTGCAACCAGTTTGATCCCTCATCTTCAAGAGGATACACACACACACACACACACACACACACACACACACACACACACACACACACACACAGACACAGACACTGAGCAAAGTCGGCGGGACAGAAAGGTGAATGCTGGGGAGGGAGATGGTCGGTTTGGCCCTGTTCAAAAGCGATGGCAGATTATCGGTTAATTCCTAAAAACTAACAGGAGTGAAATGGTCACTGCAGAGACGGGTGTTGGTGGTGTTCCTCAGCTCTCCATCAGTGTGACTCTTCACTAAATGAATGCACCTCCTCTTAATGCACTTGGAAAATTTAAAAAAGGTGGTGATGATGTGGATTTGGGTTTAAAGTCCCAAACCACTGGGCTACGATCAGAATTCTTCAGCCTGATTCAGGTGTCCAAAAATTATCAGGAGACGGCAGTGTCCAAGGCAGCAGAGTTTATTTGTCGACAAAGAAACCCGAGAACAGTTCAAAGTGCACACAAGATACACCTGAAGAGCTCTGAAACTGTACTGGCTCTGTCCCTCTTTATATACAGTTTTGGCTGTGACTTTCCACGCCTCTTAGGTCATTTTATTGGTTTATCAAATTTACACCATTAAAACATTGGTTAGTCTAACTGTCCATCCTTGGTCCCCTCGTTAAAATACACTATCAACTTATTTGTCATATGCCAATATCTCCTGGAATGCACCTGGTCTTCTCTTTTGCCAGGTTTCGCTTGCTGGGCTCGCTTGGCCTGTCCTGATTGTATTTTTTTAAAAACGAAGTTATCTTTGATTTTACACAATTATTTCTTAACTCTTCCTTGCATCATTTTTTAAAAATTATGTAACTTTTTCACACTTTAATATGGATTATACAAAAGTATGCATTATATGCAGTGAACACTAACATCTACTGTCACCCAGTGACATTTAACATATATCACATGTTTTCTTTGAATCACTTTGAATCATACAGTAAATAATAATAATACCATTTCATCACAATATTCCTTTAAATCATTAGCTTGTTGCAATATTCTCTCTTTTAGAGGCATATTACTCTTTGCACATCACATAGCTGTTGACTTCTTACACTACAGTGACAAACTCTGGCATCCAGGGATCCAGATGTATTTGTGGGGACGATGGCATAACTAGCTAGCAAAACTTAGAGTAACTTGTAGATGCTAATGCAGCTCCTGATCCGGCCAGAGCCTTGCTGCATGTCACTCCCCCACTCTCTCTCCCCATTTCCTGTCTCTCTCCACAGTTCTTTCAAATAAGGGCAAAATGCCCTTATTTCTAAATATAGTTTACAGACTTTTCACATGTTTCCAGGAACTATTTTCTAACATAAACAGTGTGCTTACAAGTCCCCTAATTAACAGAGTCAAAGGGATTACTGAACTAACCATTCACCCATCACCTCCAGTGCAGAAACATTTCACTCTCTGCCTGCAGGATGATGATCCTTTATCTGGATATCTGTGTAATATATCCCCCTGTGCTTTATTTACATCCTGCCCAGATAATCAGCAGCTTTATCTGTTCATCCATCTATTATCTATACTGCTTATCTGTTAAGGGTAGTGGGGGCGCTGAAGCCCAATCCCAGCTGACACTGGGTGAGAGTCAGGGTACATCCTGAACAGACTGCCAGTCTATCACAGGCATGTCTAACTTGCATGTCTTTGGACTGTGGGAGGAAGCCGGAGAACCCATTCAGGCACAGGGAGAACTCCACACTGAAAAGCCCTGGGTAAACTGGGGTTCAAACCTGGAACCTTCTTACTGTGAGGCGACAGTGCTAATAACTGCATCACAGTGCCGCCCTATCAACTGTTCATGTGATCAGATATGATCCAACTGTTACCGGAGCAGTTGTTTACTGTAGTCAGATGGTGTCATGTAGTGACGTCCTCATTTCATGTTGACTCACACTGAAGCTTTTCTATCACCAATGGTGCCTTCACTTATTCCTCATTCATACGTTATTGTGGACAAAAGCACGAAAGCACCTGTCAGAGACAGAAACAGAAACGTCCTGGACTTTGGAACACTCAGCAGAGATGCAGCAGTAATTTTCCATCAAACACATTCTGTACAGATCCAACTATACAAAGCTGGTTAGACAACTTTACACAGGGATGTGTGTCAAAGTGTGTGAGGAGGTGTCTGCAGGTAAAAGCATGCCCCACAGCGCACACACACACATCACACACACACCTGAGGCAAGAAGTCTATTGAAACTCAGTGCGAGGATTTGTCACAGAGGAGTGGCCAGGAACACACACACACACACACACACACACACACACACACACACACACACAAACACTCTCACTCTAATCTATCCTTCCTCAGACGTGTGTGTGTTTAAACCAACAGAAATGCACCTTTCTGGGTGTGGCTCTGCAACTCTCACTGACTCACAACACTCACTCACACACACACACAAACACACACACACACACACACACACACACACACACACACACACACACACACACACACACACACACACACACACACACACAGTACACTTACATCCTGTGAAGGATCATGTGAACACAGAGCTTTTTCTCAGGTCTCAGGTCAGACCCAGGTTCACTGGTTCCCACCAGCAGAATCACCTCTTCATTAGAATATGTTATAATCATTCTATGACATCATCAGCTTTACACATTCATCTCTATTAATGATAAATGGACAGATGGATAGAACTGTCCTAGACCACTCAAAGCACTTTACACTACATTCACCCATTCACACACACACATTCATACAGCGCTCTACACACATAAAGTCTCTAACACATTGACACACATTCACACACCAATGATACATCAGGGGCAGTTTGGGGTATCTTGCCCAAGGATACTTCAGCATGTGGACTGGAGGAGCAGAGGATTGAATCACTGATCCTCTGGGCGACCAGCTCCACCTCCTGAGACACAGCCGCCCCAACACCAATCCTGGTCAGAATCATATTCGGGAACATAACAGACAGTGCTTCAGGATGTAGTTATCAGTTCTATCTACTTTTATCATCACACAACTTACAGTGCACAGTTGATGTCTGTATTACAGTTGATTTTTTACAGCTGTTATCCCACATGTCTGTGTCCTGAGTTTCACTGTTGACCCTCTTCTCTTTCCCAACATGCAGCTCAGCACAATTAACGTCATATCCTGATCCACATCTGAGGATCAGTCTGTGTTACATAGATAAAGCAGAAATGCTGCAGCTTCCTCAGTCGGCCCGATTCTCAATTGATTCCACTTATGCAACACAACACTGAACATACTGACTGTACACACGTGTAGAAACAGAGGAGCAGCTGAAAACTGTCTCCTGCTCTTGGCCATGAGTTCTCATCAGCAGCTTTTCACAGCCTGCGGGAGCTGGAGGTCTCAGTCTGATGAAGCCAGCAGAACCACATCATCTGCAGAAGCAGTGAGGTGAGTCTGAGGTCCAGACCAGATACACTCCTCCCCCCAGCTGAGCCTCCACATCCTGTCCATTAATATCACAAACAGGATCAGTGTCGATGAACAACCCTGACAGAGGCCGAAACCGCCTGGAAATGCGTTTGACTTCTCCGCAGCAACAGCCCCCGTACCCCGGAGTCCCCCTGTACCCCCACAAGACTTCCTGAGGGACACACCCAGAATCTCCAAGTCTACAAAATACATGGAGACCAGATAGGCATCCAGGCTCCTCCTCTGATCCCACACTGAGTGGCTGGTGGAGTAAATGGTAAATGGACTGTACTTATATAGCGCTTTTCTAGTCGGATTGACCACTCAAAGCGCTTCACACTACAGGTCACCCACATTCACCCATTCACATTCACACACATATTCATACAGCACTTATTCTATACATATGTGCTCTCTAACACATTCATTCACAGATGCACGATTTGGGGTTCAGTATCTTGCCCAAGTATACTTTGGCTTGTGGACTGCATTGACTGGATCCCCGGCATCCGAGGATTGAACCACTGACCCTCTGGTTGGTGGGTGACCGCTCTACCTCCTGAGCCACAGCCACCCTGGAGTGTGGATGTGTTGGTCACACACAAGCTGACAAAGTCATTTACAACTGGACCGTGTTTGATCCTGCTCCAACAGGTGGTGTCATCCACAATACTTTAGGACATGACAGGCCTCAGGTACCTGAGAGTTAACACGAGCACAAGACTCAGTTCACTACTAAAAACTCTTTATTTCACCATAAACCACTCAAACACTGACTTCACTTAGAGGTTTATACCACCAGGTGGCAGTAAGGAGGCAGACCCCAGCAGAGACCCCCACCTGTGATCACTACCAAGTCTACACACTGAGAAAAAAATGTACCAGATGATTAATAATGATTAATGACCACCACCCTCCAGACCTACAACACTGCATGCACAGAGGGGTATGTAAACCAATAAACACGTAAAGATAGCTGGCGTGTGTGTGTGTGATCTCCACAGAGCCAGGATGTCAGTGTGACTCTGTGTGACAGATTCATTCACCTCAGCAGCAAGGTTACAGGTGAGTTCACCTGCTGAGTGCTCTGCTCACATCCTCTGTGTCCTGAGCTGCTCACTTCCCAACTGCTCACACTGGACTGACTTTAACAGCTGTCAGTCCAGGAGCAAACATCTGGATTTATAGTCAACACCTATGAAACAGAACATGTTAATCTGCTGCCTGAGTACATTAATTAATTTCCTTTCATTTCAGGTTTTCTTTTGTTCAGTCTACTGATTCACATGATGAGCTGAGGACACACACACACACAGCTACTTCATGGTGCTGTGGTTAGTATCAGAGTGACACAGAATAAACAGTCATATTGTCAGAGAACAGGACCTGCTGGCTCAGCAGGTTAATGTCAGTCAGAGAGAGTCAGTCCAGAGAGAGTCTCCTCTCAGGACCAGGTGGAGGTTTCTCCTGTGCCTCTCACAGACTGTAGGGTCACATCTGGATTACTGCTCAAACATCTGGTCAGAAAACAGCTGATAAGCTTCACTTTGTTCAGAACCTGTTCAGAACATGGTTTAATTAATCCAGGCTAAAATAATTCTGTTAACTCTCACCCAGTTTATCAGACTGATTTGTTGCACCCCTAGTTTAAATAAAGGTGAGTGCTGATCATGTGACTGCAGGTACAGCTGTTATTAGGAACCTTTCTAGTATGCACTGGAATGACACATTCAGGGAAATGAGTTTCCTGTTATGTTGAACTCTGTTGTATATCAGATATACTGTGGAAATGCAACCTTGCAAAAACGCAACTAACTAAAAATGCAACTAAAATCTCTTTAAAAGCTTTAACTAATGAACAATGTTCAGCACAGTGAGCTCTGTAGTCAATCGCTGAATAAACTTCACGTTTTACTATCATGGATGATAAACTGGACTGGACTGCAAACATGGATGTTCTGTGCAGGAGAGGACAGAGCCGACTGTACTTCCTCAGAAGGCTGGCATCCTTCAACATCTGCAAGAAACTGCTGCAGATGTTCTATCAGACTGCGAGCGCCCTCCTCTACGCAGTGGTGTGCTGGGGGGGAAGCATCAAGAAGAGGGACGCCTCATGTCTGGACAAACTGGTGAGGAAGGTGGGCTCTGTTGTGGGCACGGATCTTGACAGCCTGACATCTGTGGCAGAGCGACGGATGCTGAGCAGGCTCCTGTCAATCATGGACAATCCACTACATCCACTGCACAGCATCATCTCCAGACAGAGGAGCAGCTTCAGTGACAGGCTGCTGTCACTGTCCTGCTCCACGGGGGGGGGGGGGCGTTAATGTCAACTGCTCTGACAGAGTACACACTACATACATACACACACACTGTACAACATGCACCTTAAATATGGTGTTCTGTTTGGACTGGACTTTGCACTGGACTTGAAGTTTCTTCACTGTGTTTTTTATCAGTAGAGTTTTTATTATTATTTCCAGTATTTATTGCATGCCTTCGACCTTTTATCTTAAGTCTGTTGATGCTGCTGGAACTGTGAATTTCCCGTGCGGATTAATAAAGTATCTATCTAATCTAATCTAATCTAATCTATCAGTTTATCTTCATGTTCACTCTGTTCACCTTCTCTCTCTTCCCTTTCCCTGCCTAGGTTCCTACACTTTCAGTGTGTAGGAACCGTCAGTGTTGATGTACCCACAGAATCTGAATCAGGGAAATCTGCTCTTAGCTCCTGTGACTCCCATACCTTTAACCTATAAAGCCAACACACTGACATCCTAAGTTTAAATCTCCAATAACAAACCACGTCACCCATGTATACAGGCGCTTGTCATTTGAATGAGTTATTATATGAATTAATTGTGATGAACTGTGCTCACGTCTGCTGTTTGTTTTTGTGATTATTTGTGAGTGTTCCTGTAAATGATTCTTGAGTATAAATAAAGGTTTGAATGATGCTTTCTGTGTCAGAGTGATGACACATCACTACCACATGTCAGTGCATCAGACCACATCAGAGGTGAACTCTGACCTGCAGGTCTCAGGGGATGCATTTCTGACTGAATCTGTGATTCAGGTCTGAAGTGAACTGCGACACAGTGGAGATTTGTCGACAGGTTATGTGTGTGATAGGTGTGTGCAGATTCGGAGCTTTAACATTTGAAAATACTCTGTGGACCAGTGGGACACTTTGGCCTTGGTAGATTCCTCTGTGTTCTGGTCTGTACCAGACTCAGTGTTCACACAACAATTGGCAAAGGATCCACACATGGCCTTATGTTCCCTTTTTAACATTTCCAACTTGACAGTGCCTGTTTGTTTGGTTCAGTGTCTGTGACGCATTCTGACTGTTTGGCTATGGACTTTGAAGAGTTGACTGTTGACTGAGAGAGACAATTGTGACTGATGAAGAAAAGGAACCTGTGGACTCTGGCTGTATTCTGTTGAGACTAAAGGCTGCAGTGATAAACAGTGACTGGAGATTGGCTCCTTGTAGACGACTGTAAATAGGTCATTCAGCTGAGGTCATGGTCCACAGTTTCATAGGGGCCATCACGATACACTGAGGTGGACTACACTGTAGATTCAGGTACAGACATACAGTGGGTCCATTAACAGCTGTAGACAGGATGTAACCAATCAAAGCAGAGCAGCCATCTTGTTCCTTCAGCAGGATGATGCTGCTGTCATGGAGTAACGATCAAACAGCAGGCAGCTGTTGTTCTCCATTGTTGTTGTTGACAACAAATCCCACGAAAAGACCAAAAACATCCATGTGTTAGTCTGTCTGTCTGTCTTCTCTCTGTCTGACAAACAGCTCCAAGGTAGAAGACAAACTCCTCAGATTCATTCAGACTGGCTCAGTCCCTTCCTGAGCTGTTTTTCAGGGACTATGTTCAGCAGTGGATGGATCCACAGTTGGTGCTGTAGTCAGTGTTGTGTGCAGCAGGGTGCGTGTGGACTGAGTGTGTGCTGATGGTAGATACAGTTAGACAGTCAGTGTTGGTCTGTGTCTGAACAATCAATCATCAAGAACAGAGAAAATCATCCGACTGATCTTTTACTGATCTGATCTGCTGCAAACCTGATACCACAACGTACATGTCTGAAAAATGTAGTTAGCTGTGCAGTCACATTAAAGTGGACACTGATGATTCACTGTGCAATTAATCACTTGATAATTTATCAATATGAATCAGACGGGGTGACGCCGAGAAGCAGACCTGAGATCAGTGTTTGACAGTCTGTCACTATACAGCTGTGAGCAGCAATGATCAGACTGATGAAGGAACAGCAACACAACTGTGTGCTGTTAACCTGCTGCACTTTCATCTAACCACCTCTACTACACCACCCACATCTTGACTCAGCAGTGACCACATGGACCTGCTCCTGTCCTCAGATACAGACTGTGAGTCCTGTGTTTAGTCGTCTGCCTGTCTGTGTATTGTCCAGAGAAGCCTTGATGCTGGAGCAGAAACAGTCCTGTGCAGAGTCATGCCTGTTCATTTACTGAATGCAGATTAGCATTCAAATGAACTCAGTCAAGACAGTGTTGGAGCAGAGCAGTCAACTCCTGCTGAATCGGAATGAACAAATAAATACTTTGTACTGGTTCAACATGAACTGAGAAATCCCTCCAGGAAATCGACAGGTCCCTGCAAGGTTTGTCAGTCTATAGTGATTTCAGTAAATGTAGAGACAGTAGTACTGTGAGGTTTACTGTCATGATGCAGCAGTGTGAAAAGGATGAATTCTGAACAGATCTTCTGCAGCAGCAGTGGACTCTCTCTGTCTGATGTTTGTCATTCAGAGCCAAACACACTGAGGAGAAGAGTCTGACATATTCTTTAACCAGGATGAGGACCGGGTTGTGTTTATGTTGTGTAATGTTCAGTGCTGCTGTGTAACAGTTTAACATGAACACACCTCAGCAGTGGAAGAGGAGGAAGCTCATTAGAAAGCTGAACGGTGCTGTCAGTGTATTAACTATTGCTGATGGGAAGATGTGAAGACATAAACCAGCTCAAACACCACAGTTTGTTGTCATCATGCAGGTGTGTGACAATAACTTGTTCTTGAAGTCTGAGTTATGTAATGTTTTTATTGGTATTTTTGGAGAAGACCATAGGTTTTACAACAGATTTAATAATAATTCAGAGCTCTAAAGAAAGAGGGAGAGAGCCATAGTATCATTCTACCATTGACTGTTGCTGCCATCAGCTGCTTATATTGTCAACAGGCAAACTCCTAATCACCATAGGAAACAAAAAGAAAACAAGGAAAAAAAAAAACATTTTTGATTTTTTTAGTAAATAACATCCAGGGTTGCATCATTCAATTATTTCAGAAAGAAAAAGGGAGAACAGTTCTCAGGTTTACATGTTTTAACATTTGCTTGGTAAAAGGGGGGAGTGAAATAATTAAGGAGTGAAGAGGGAGAGATGCTGAGATGTTTCCACTGGGGGAGAAAACAGAGGGTCAGCTGACTATCTTCTTAAATTCAGTTTCCAGAGAAACCTTACAAAAAGTCAACACTGAGAGAAGGACAGAGACAGGGTGGATGGATGAATGGGCAGGGGAGGGGTGTGTGTGTGTGTCTAGGGTGGGGCAGGGGGCTACAGCCTCCACATCCAAAAAACCTGCTTTCTCTTTCGGAGTGGAGAGTTTTATTATATATACATATGAATATATAGATAACACAGCTGACAAAGGCATGTGTAAATCTATACATTTCCATTACATAGATAGTTATTATGGAAGGAAAGACACAGACTTTCTGTTTGTCGCTTATCCAGGAAGAAGAGACTTGTTGGTCCTGGTCACCAACTCTTCTGCAGCTCTGATCTGGGCAGAGGGCGCTCAAAAACCTACAGACAGACACAGGGAGAAGAGTTAACACATAGTTAGACCAGGGTTAGGCCAGAGCATGGTTAGAGTCTGAGAGTCAGAACTGAACACCAGCAAACAGAAGAAACAGCAGGTCAGGGATCAGAAACAGCATCAGGACACCACAAACACAAAGTCTTTCACTGACCCACTGTCCCAAGACTGCCTGTCACTCTCTCTCAGGTTAGAGGTTAGGGTTAGAGATACTCCACAGGCCACAGCTGAATATTCTCATCACTGTTTGTACTTGTTCATTTCTCCCGCCGTTTCTTTAAACGTGAGACATGATGGGCTCAAACAGGAGAAGAGCAACAACCAACCACACTCATCTATGTCAGGGACAGATGAAGAACAATGGCCAAACTATATTGAAAACAACTGATCCCACTGTTTAACAGCTGGTTTCTGATCTGAGATCAGTGTTGTAAGACTAACAGAGGGCAGTGTGGTCTTTGTTACATCAGATGTCCTAGTGTCTACCCTCAGGTCACAACATGGGAAACATCCAACACTCCTCCATCATAATCTCAAGATATAATCTCATCTACAGTCCATGTAAAACAGTGTTATTAATGTGCACAGGCCAAAGGTGGGAGCGTGTTAACACACCAGCTGTCAGTGAGTGCTGCACAACATCAACACTTCACCAACACACTCAGTAGGACCGACAGATCACCACAGCTGTACGTCACCTGCTGTGACACAGACTCATCACCATATACAGACGCTGTCAGTCCTCAGGTAACAAACACCAACAATGACGTGTTTGTCTTCATGGGTCAAATGGAGAAAATTGACGACGAGAAGACCTGAACAAACATCAGACATGGCTTTTCCTCTTCTTCTTAACCTCATATACAACTTGGGACAGGTTTGAACTAAAATGAACACAAACAGTGTTACCATAGCAACTTTACTATAAAGTCCTGTTTTGTGTTTCAGCTCGGCATTGGTTTCTATTTCTGACACATTTCTGTCAGTCAGATGAGGTCAGCACACAGATGAGCTGATCTGAATTCAGCTCACATTCATCCCTGGTAGTAAGAACTGAGCGACAGGCAGCAGAGACATTACAGATGCTAATGTCATCACAATCACAGTCACTTTTTAAAATTTGGATTTGTTGAAAATTATTTCCTAGCAACAATAATCCCTCAGTTATTACTGATGACCCAGTAGAAGTGAGTGGTGGTGGTGTATTTATGTGCCCTCTGCTGTCAGGGACGTTTCTGGGCGGAAACCTTTGGTAGCCCTCAGCCAATAACAACACAGGGTGTATAATAAAGAGAGAGCAGGTTACATGGCGGCCTCTGTCTCTCTCCTGTTTGTCGATATCATGGATAAAGAGCTGCAGGTCTGTGTCTTGAGGCCACAGCTGACAGGAAGAAGCCTGAGCTTTAGCTGCATTTATTCAGGACACAGCACTGTGGCACGTTCCTGCAGGGGTTGATTGAGGTGTGATTGTCTTTATTTGTTCTTTAGAACGTAACATTTTATTTCTCTGATGCACTGCTTTCTTGTCACTAACACCACAACCAACAAACCCTGCATCATCTACCTTTAAACTGAGAGGACTACAGCCACACATACACTGCTGGAGCACAGTCTGGTTGGAACAGGGACAGTGCCAACTGTAGCTACAACCTGCAGATTGAAGCATGGTAAAAAGCTATGATTAAAGACCATCAGACAACATTTTTTATCCAGTATAATACAGGTGTGTTTGCAGGTGCAGAGGGATTGCATTACACTACTGAAGGCTACTGAGTTCTCTACAACATTTTGTCCATGTTTTGATATATGACGTCCTTTCAGCTCAGAACAAACGCCTCAGTGGTGAAGGCCAAGGTGAAGTTGAACTTTTCGTTTTGTTCAGAGGTTTACAGGCCAGAGGAGATCGGTCCTCTGCTGTGATTTATTAAGACTGGTTCACACTACTTACATCTGGTTTCATCACTATGTCTCATTTTGGCATCTGTTTTTATGTCACTGATCAGTTTTACACAGTGAACTATAAGTGAAGAGTTCAAGATTGATAAAGTGTACATAACATTATAAGAAGAGTCAGTGTGCCAATGATAGTTCATGTCTGATCCTGGAAAACACACT
>BRZM01001493.1:0-22885 GCA_033238685.1 Lates japonicus
TACCTGGAAAAAAGACAAAGTAGCAAAGACTGAGGGGGAAACAGAAAGAGACCCAGTGAGGAGGAGAGATGGAGTAATGAGCCTGAGGGATGAGTTGGAAGAGAAATGGTCTGGTCTGCTTTGAGTGACTCTGTAATGTAGACTGAAGCCCAGTGAGAGATGCAAGATAAATTGATCCATTAATAAAGCCATAATCTACTAATGGGAGCGAATTGATTCACTAATTGGGAGGTACATCACAAGTGATTCAACTAAAACAAGACCAATAGAATAAACACTGGATATAAAATGGAGCCTCAAAACACACAAAATGCACTTACTGTTATATTTTATTTCAGGCTAACGTTGTGTCAAACACTTGTTTATACTAGTGCGATATAAGTAAGGTCATTACTAAGACAGTATTATTAACTGGCTAGCGGAGAATTTTGAAAGCTACAATCAGCAATGTCTTCTTTCTATCACTTTTATCATTTTATCGCTCGTGTCATGTTTGAGCTAATTTTTGCTCTCTTCTTCGAGTCATCAGAGTTAAAACCAGGCTAAACTTGGATAAAAAGAAAACATTTTTAGAGGTCAAGGTTGCACATAACCTTTGATTTAACTGTTTTAAAATGGCCGTGTTTCAGCATGAAGCACATGCTAACTACATTTGAAATACAGTCATTAAAATGTGAGTGAGCACATGAAACCTAGTGAATCTTAAAACTGACTTCTCAACCAATTCAGCCTGGTTTTGACACAGACCTCTTGGCCCCTAAAGATGTCAGCCATTAGTAAGGCTGAACAGCCAATCAAACAGTTCTCTCACTGACTGCCTCTGCCAGTGATTTAACGTGCTGTATCAGCTAAATGGCCGCAGATAAGGGCCAACTGGAGCCACCGGTGCTGGACACACTGGTTAAACTACGTGTGATGTTTGGCCCCTGATCATCAACAATGATCTAACAATGTCAGGGCCCCTTGTGCCTGGAGGAATCAGGTCATTTACGTTCTAGTTTTGTGCTCTAGAATCTAGATTGTGAACTAGTTTCTGAACCTGGTGAACTAATTGGTTTCATAGTGTCTGACCTGACCTGAGTGGAGAAAGTGCAGCTGCGTAAAGCCTCTTCTACATGTCAATATATGGACATATATGCATGTATGTTGCACAAGTATGCATGTCACTCGCTGTGTTTTTATGTGTCACGGCCTTAGCTGCATATGGATGAGCTAACACGGGGCAATCTGTGCTTCAAGGCACACATGCACTTGAACACACACAAGCACGTCCACTTCTTTCACAATACTGAAATACAGATGCAATAGACCATATCACAAGTGAACTTACTGAAACTATGCATTATAGATCAACACTCTCTCTCTCTCTCTCTCTCTCTCACACACACACACATACGTGTGCAGACACACATTCTTCTTCTTCCTCATTTCAATGAATCTCCACGCACGCTCACACGCCACATCACAAATGATGGGATTTAAACATCAACAGTATGAAATATTCATGTGTCAGTGCCAGCCGCTCGAGCAGAACTAACACCAAGGGGGATTTGCCTTCAGATCTGAGGATACTACTGCATTCATCCCTCTCTCTCTTTCTCTAACTCTCTCCTTCTTTCTCTCTCTCCCTGTTGTGTTGCAGCATTCGGAGCCATTGTCACAGAGTTGTGTACCAGTGTGTTCCTGAGTATTGTTCTAGTTTTCTATGATATTGCCTTTCCACTCTCAAGTGTTGTTATGTCTGTCTTGGGGGTAAAGAATGACACACATCCTCACCCTTCTTCACTCTTCACTCAACATATGAGGAAGGCAGGGAAGGGCAGGTGGGAGACATTCAGAATGAGAAACAGAGGGGAAGAGAGAGAATGTAGAGATCAGGGGCCATATTACAAAAACTTTCTTACTTGTAGATCCTATCTTATCTGTTTGGTAACCATGGTAATTGGGGTTAGGACCTGATTTAGAAAAAAAAGCCATAGCAAATTAATAGTTCCTATGTCAATGTTCCTGTCCTAATTCAAGATAGGAAAAGCGTGTTACACAAGTTTCCTACCTTCCCTTAAATAAACTCTCCTAACTTTAGGATAACCATTAAGCTGTTCTAACTTTCACTTTTGCTTCGCCTAGCTAACTTGTTTAATCTATATGACTGCTCTTTTATTGCTTTTACACAACCAAATGTCATTGAATTAATTGAGAGGATTATGGCAGACCCTAACGATGTGTTGAGGTTTGATAATAAATCTATTATTGGTAAATACAGGCTATCCCGGGCCATGATCCTGCAGCCATCTCAATCCACTCTCTCTCATTTATCTCCTGAGTTAGCGTTGTAAATCTCCCAGAAAAACCTCTCTGGATTTTTCTACAGATGTTACCAACACTTCTAACTCATGTGTCTTGAAGTTGAGTGCCTGTTGTTGTTTTTGTTTCCATTTTTTATACGTTTCAATGAGAAATATTATGGATTACAAAAATACCTCAGTGAGAAGAGATGAGAAAAGTAGTGTTGGTTTCCAGATAACAGACATAAAAGTTTATGAGTCAGGATTCCTAAAATGAGTTATCTATCTTAACTAAAGACATAAGATAGTAATTTTCTTTATACAGCCCCAGGACAGGGTGGTCCAAGTGGATTTCAGACCTCTGCACTTTGTAAGTTAAGACAATAACAGTATAATCTTTTAAAACATTTGAAAACCAGCCTACAAAGTGCTCCAAAGTTAGCAAATAAATTAAAGTACTGATTAAACAAATGGAAATAAACGAAAACAGAATAAAGTCTCAAGTAAACTCCAATACATGTATGTCTAAAAAGATGAGCATCATATCTCTTTTTTAAAATGGTCTCACAGGTCTCTGTGTATTACCAAAGGACCTATGTTCTGCTCCAGGCTGTTGAAGCATTTAGTCAACACCATTTGCAAACTCAATTTCTATTTCAGTTTCCTTTATTTCATCTTGATAATTTACTCAGTATCAATACTGCTTTCCAGGGAGTCTCGGCTACATATATTGAAAACAAACAATTAAAAAGCAAGCACTAGCTATAGCTCCCAGAGCCTAAAATACTGCATTTTTGGGAAAACAATCAACTACAAGCAGCAATATAGAGATTTGTAAGTCTTTTGAGGGCTTGTAATGGTGCCTTTGAATCAATTTAGTGGCTATTTTTAGGGCATGAGATAGCACCAAAGACACATGGGTCATTTGCACAACTTCACACAGTAAGTATAAATAGCCATTACAGATAGCAGAAAAATGACCTGTTCACTTCTTTAATCTGATGTAATTCCTATTAACTGCATTTTTGGATACATTGCAGCAATACAGCAAGTGGTATACCACTGCACTAGTGTGTGTATACATGCAAACACAGCCAGTTCTGAGGTCCAATACTCAAAATTTTAATCCAATGATTCTGGGGTGTAGCAGAGAAAATCAGAAGAGCCGACACTGTAAAAACTTTGCTGAAAGTATAAAAGTACTGCAGCACAAGATTTAAAAAGTTTGAGGAGTTGTGGACAGAAAGTTAGAGAAAAAGGTAGGAGGTGTAAGGTAGAAAAGTTTGTGGGAGTCTTAGATTGCTCCGTGAAAGCGAGCATGATGGAGTATACAGAGATACAAAGAGTGCCAATGGGGGGGACTGGGGAGTCTGATATGGGTCCAGTGGTCATCGTTCCTCCTGAGATTCATCCCCTTTTCCATTTAAAAGATGTGATTACACCGCAACAATGCGACATTTCACACACACGCCTAAAGGGCAGATCCCAACTCCGAGGAAGCAAACGGAAGGATATATGTTGGAAAGAGTAAAGTTTACAGTGAAATAGCTACAAAGAAGAGCAACTATATAAAGGTTGTTCCTCTGTCATTCTGTCTGTGCATATTCTGCTGAGTCGATTAAAACACCACTTAGTAGAAAGCCGTCGTGGTGGGGCTGAGAAGTAGGGTGGCAGGATGGGTGGGGGCTGGGGATCGATTCTCCACAGACCATTAGTTACAATTTGGGTCTTATTTTCGAAGCTTACTATCAGTGTCTGGTTACAGTGATATACGTTAACTGTTATTTGTGGGACTCAGAATACAGCAATATAAAAGGAAAGTCTGATGGGAGCATTAGAAACACAAGGATTGCATGATTATGTATTCAAAACCTAAGAATTAAATGTATTTGGAAGAGCTCCCTTTGATTCCCCACCTTGACCAGCGCGCCAAGCCAACCTGATTGCCCATTGGACTTTGACTTCCCTGCAATGCTACCATGTCTCCAAGACCAGAGCAACAAATCTTTAATAAAAGTAATGTGACCAAAACGGCGTTCCTAGTCATAATAAATTCTAAAGGATTCTACAGACTTTCTAATAGCTGATTCCTCTTTTCTTTTAACGACAATACATTAACTATTTAGCCCATAAAATCATGACTAATTCCAACCACAGGTTTCTAGAACGTCTGGTGATGTCTTCAGATTATTGATTTTGTCTTACTAACAGTCACAAAACTCCAAAGATCTTCCATGTGTTTTTGGTTGACGAAGGCATTCAATCAAACTGCATAATATTCATCATATAAAAGGTCAATGATAGTTGCTGGCCTGTCAAAGATTTTTAAGAAATCACTAATGCTGAGACACAGTAAATTATTATGAATCTACAACACTAAGTGCCTAGAGTTTCATACGTATCTGTCTGTAAGTGCATTTTTCCCACATTGGCGGTGTAGCTGAAGGGGTGGCAAGAGGCAGGACTGATTGCCTCCACAGACTTCATTAGTTAAAACAAAGCCAGTTGTCCATTTGGGCTCTTTCACAGCCTAATTGATATTGATTTACTGATTTGCTCAAGGGTGATTTAAAAGCATGTTTGGTGTTATCGTCAATGCTGCTTTTCCTCTGCTCTGTCCCTCTCTCTCTCTGTCTCTCTCTCTGAAGGCATTAGCGCTCCGTCCTTCTGGTAACGAAAATAACTCACAGTAATGGGGGATTTTGCTTTCTGGTGAAGTGTGTCTTCCTTCTCACGTTGACTTTTCTCTTCAAATCATACTTAACAACCATGGGTCTTTACACACTGTCTCCTCCCACTTTGTCATTTCATCACCATCACATTATATTGTCACATAATTGAGGAAAACTGAGGGAGATAATTCCTTTTTCTACCTAATTTCCCTGCGTGATCCAGACTTGTCAGTGCAGGGAATTAGTGCATGTTATCTTTTCGTTGTGAACTCTTCAGCTATGATTGAACTGATGGATTGTCACTATCCCCCTAGCTGGATAATGATAGTTATCATAAATGGTTAGCGGTTGGCTAAGTGAAGCATTGAGATCAATGGCAGTGGTGTTAGTGTTAGAATGAATGAGGCCTTTTATCATGTTGATGGATGGCAGGCCTGTCTTTAATGTGACATGTTATGATCATATCAATTTGTCCTCAGTTCACATCGACATCACTTTATTGCCTCTCCGTCTCTCACAGTCCATCACCCTGCACTGTAAATTCAGACTTGAAATGGCAGCATGCCACAACGCTCCATAAACCAACCATTTCTCTTCCTCTGCTACTTTCCTTCCTCCTCTCTTCCACCTTCCTGTCTGGCATCTGCTCTTTCCTTCACTTTAATCCACCTGATTTCCACTCTATTTTGATACCTCTCTTTCTCTATTTACTGTTCTCCTCCCCTCACTCCTTGACAGGCATCAGCAGGCAGCCTGACCAAAAGAGTGAAGGAATCAGACTGGGATTAAAATGTAATATCAGACTATTAAAGAGATTAGTGGTTGACATTTTGCAGTCTGAGCTACCCCCAATCTGATGAACTGGCATTCATGATATTGATTTATTCCCCGTCTTCTTTTATCGGTCCACATTCACGTGGACAGCAATAGATCTGATATGGTGGCCTTTTATGAGGCACCTTGTCACCGGGGCCTTTGGCGGTAAGTAACCGCCGACTGTGCTGCCAGAAATGATTGTTTAGGGAAGTGAAGTTTATTCATCAAATGTGTGGTTTTGAAAGAGCAGCAACACGAGGGCAGATAAGGACTTGACTGATTTCCGTTTCTCAAGTGGACAAAAGCAAAGTCTTAGTATTGAACCTGCTAATGAAAGCTTCAGATGGAACAGCATCGCCACAAAAGGGCCTTAATTATTTTCAATTATGACAAACCATCATTTCAGCTCAATTATGTTACACATCCGTTAGTGCTAACAAGGTAGCGGGACGTGATTGAGATTCCCTATTAGTCTCTCTGTCAACACCTTTACAAAGAGATATGAGCACCACAGGCCTGATGTTAAAGGAGAACATTTGTTACACTCAAATTCCGAAATTTCCATCCATTCATATAGTTTTTCACCAATTTGTTTTCACCGGATCCTGACTCAAGTCCCTCAACCAACCATCCATCCATCCACTTCCACACCCCACACTGATGCGTCCATTCAAACCTCACCTCAGCTTTACAAAGTGCCACTGCAGGTGTTTTCAGGAACCCAACAGTCAGACATGTCTTTTTATAGAGCCTATGATAGAATTAAACTTGACGTCTGTGCCTCAGAGTACAATTTGAATTTGATACTGCGGTTTATAGTGCAATGGCATTGCTTTCTGACCGCCTGACGAGTGTTTATAAAATTGTTTAAAAGGGCACCTCAACCCAACATCAAGGTTTGATCACCAACATTATAACCGCTGTTCTAAATGTGGTTCACAAAGCATATTAAACTACATGTAGTTAAATACGCAACTACAAATCTTTTTATCGCTGCATTTCCAGGTAATAACTCTTCTTGAAACAGACCTAATCATTTTTGCAGCATTTTCTCAGGTGTAACTTCTCTGTAAGTTTAGGGCTGTCTTTGGTGTTAAAGAAGCCACAGCACCACCCTCAGGAGTGGAGGACTTCAACACATAAATTGTGAGTTGGAAAACAGCAGATAAAATCAATTGTTGAATATATATGTTGAATATATTCTTCATCTAACCTTACTTCTCACATTTAATTTCTCCCTCTATCCCATCTCCTCCAACCTTCGTCCTCCTTCCATGTTCACTTTGCACGATCTTATCATCCGGCCACCCGGTAATGGCCTCACTCTCGGCTCCACACACACTGGCATCGAATCCGTCGCCCCAATCAAAACCTTAATGCATCTCAATTTAACCACTGTTGTAACACACACATGCACCACTCGCTCTCCTTCTTTCTCTCTCACTCTCTGTGACACACACACACACACACACACACACACACACACACACACAGAGTTTATTGTGTTGTGAGTAGTGACAGGTCGGGGAGGGTGGCATCAGTAATGCGTGACGCGTGCCTCCATAACGCCGGCCTCATTTGCATGTGTGAGGAGGTCTGGGCTAATGGAGCTGATCTGTTGCGCTGTTATTAAATGGGGAAAGAGGAGGGGAGGCGGGGGAGGTGGGTGGAGGGGGGGTTATTATTAAAGAGGAGGAGGAGGAGGGAGGGAGAGACAAAAAGAGGGGAGGTCTTCTCTCTTTCCCCAGAGGCATGATGGATGATTCAGGAGGCTCCCCTTCACTGAGTTTAGGTTGTTGTATAATTTGCAGTGGTCACACAGCAACACACGCTTACATGTATGTGTGTGTGTAAGTGTGTTGGGACTAGTGTGCATACCCTTTGAATATCACGAGGTAAATGAGGCCTAACACACTACCACCACTTCTCCCTTTTGTTCACCCTTTACACTCAGGTCGTTCCTCTCACTGCATTTAAATGTCCTCAATATGTCACACATGCATGCATGAACGCTGCTAACACTGTGAACACACACAGTGAATTCCACCTGCCAGGGCACTTGTTTCAGAGCCTTTCAGAGCTACACATGCACAGTTTTACTGCTGTGCCATTCCAGCATCAAACAGTACAGTTGTTCCTTTTGAACTGCTGAGTGAATAGATTGTAATATAACGTTACATTTGTAGATTTAAATCCTCAGTGTGATTTGATATGATCTTTGTGAGGTCCTGGAATATCTATCTATCTATCTATCTATCTATCTATCTATCTATGTATGTATGTATGTATGTATGTATGCTTATGTATGTATATGTCTGTATGTGTGTGTGTGTGTGTGTGTGTGTGTGTGTGTGTGTCTGTATAGACCATAGATATATGAAGGTCTGGGCCATAAACTGTTGCTATATAGATTTCTAAATAATATAAAATATATAAATGTCCTCAATAGAAATATAACAAAGGGTTGATAAATGTTAATTATCATTAATTTCCATGCCTAGATAGCATGCAGAGAAACAAATCACAAACTGCCAATCATGTCTCTGGAATAGTAGTGTGCATTGCACAAGTTAGGTTTGAAATTAATTAGGTTAGATTTTATAATTATAATTGTTTGTCTACTTCAGATTTGTGAAATGTTCCTCTGTGAAGTGTTGGTCATATTATGACCCTAAAGAAAAGTTTAAAACCGCAATAATTATTGATATCAACTGAATAGATTTTTATTGTAATAACATTTTTAGCCATATTTCCAAGTCTTGATGAAATAAACGAGTTTGAAAATATATTTCTATTCCCCAAATTCTCCAGTCCAAGTTTTTACAATGTAAATTAAAATGACAAAATATTAATAGACAATTCTCAAACTGCTCCTGCAACTCTTATGCTGTCTGTCCACATGCTCAGAAAGGGTCAAACAAATAACAGTTTTGCCAAATTATGGCTGAACACAGTCCTTCTGGCGGTGCTTCAGAGCATCCAGGAAGATGATACCATGACACAGGAGTGGTAAATTTAGCGTACAGATGGACAGCAGAGAAATGGATTATACTGCAGGAGGAGTTTGCTAAGTTTCTGTGTAGGTTTATGTATCTTTCTCCCACTGAATTCAAGTTGACCACAGCTGTTTTTCTGCATCAATGAGGCAGACACCTGTCAAGCCTACAGTTAGATTTTGGTTGGAATATCCCTTGATGAGCAAAAAACATTTGATCTAAACAGAGTGACATACATGAATACATCTGAGTCAGTGCTTATATTAACTGCTGAATCTTCCTATACCAGCATACACAATGAATGCAGCATCAGTCAGAGGATGATTAATGAAATGGCAGCTCGTCTGTGTCACTCAGGTCTCGTGTCGTCCAATCCTCTTCCCCCTTCAGCGCTTTGGCAGAGCTGTCTAAGAGACCCATCCTCCAATGGGAGAGTGAAGATCCTTCTGTAGGCAGGCCAACAGCCCACATCTGACATCATCTTAAGACTTGGCACAGTTTGGCAGAATGACACTGGCTGTTTCACGCACAAATACACACACACACACACACATGCACACATACATACACATCTACAATGGAGATAAGATTGAGACGAAGAAGGAGGTGGGAAGTCTTAGGAGGCTGTGAAAGTCAAGTGTGTGAATGTATTTATCAGTGTTTAAAGATATGTGTGTGTGTGTGTTGATTGGTTGGGGATTGTGGGTACAGTATGTGAAGCCGGGTTGTGTATATGTGAAAGACAGGATGGCAGGTGAGAAGAAGAGAAGAAGTGTTAAAAACAAGAGGGAGAGAGTGTTAGAACGACACAGATGGGATGCTGAGAGGAGGATGATGGAGAGGAGGAAACCATTTTGGAAGGCAAAGAACAAAAGTATTTTAAAACAATTTTCATATTAGATGAGTCGTTTAAGAATGGATTTGCAGTAGTTATCTGATTTATGTTTTTGTTAATTGAATATCTTCCGGTTTTGGATTGGTAAGCAATGAAAAATGAAAATGATATTTAATTGCATCCCTAACTTGATCCCAAACATATATTTAGTCTGAGCGCTTACCAGTCTTCTTTCAGTTTTATCCAGTAACCTGGATTCTTTCATTTCATTTAAATGAGAAATCTGGTTTCCATAATCAGGATTTAGAAAAAAACAAATTCCCAAGCTAGAGACCTGCTGGGGAAACCTGTTTTTTTGTCCATGTATAGGTGCTGTATGCTGGTTTCTGGGGTTTTACATGAGCATGTACTGCAAGACTTCGAACAAGTACAGCCTTCAGTCTGAGATAAATGGTTTCTTTGCCTAAATGATAAAAAACAAACAAAAAAAAAAACACTTTAAAGGCTCCAACGTGGGAGCGCTCTTGTCATCAATGGTGTTCAGAAGTGCAGTGACAGCTGGTTCATAGTGTCTCCCCTCATGTAGTACTAATGCAGTGTGTGTGCGTGTATGTCAGATCTTCTGTTAATCACAATGTGTCCAAATATGCCCGTAGTACTCGCCGGGTCCTGCCACCTGCTCCGTCTATGCGGCAGGCTCTGGCACTGTCGCCCGAGGACTCCCTCACGTTTCAGCTTCGTTTTATGTCTTCGTCAGGCCTGCAGCAGTGTGAGGCCTGCAGGAGTTTGTGCACAGGTTCACACACACCGCCAAAAAGCTGTCCGTCGTGAACCATAAGTCTGGCTCGTTTCCACCTGGACGCTGTTTTCCCATCTGTTTCCATCCCAGTGATCAATTCTGACCCAAATCTTGTTGGCTTATGCAGACCAACAAGGGGTGATTGATACTCCAGAAATCAGACCTAAAAGCTTTCTTGTTTTCAACAAAAGCATGTTTATTTTTTTAAGTAGCTCGGTAGTGGGGAAGATAATACGATTCTGATTGGAGTCAGTCAGTTTAATGGAAAATGTAGCAAGGATAAAATACAGTCAAAATCTAAAATGGTCACTTGTGCAATAATAAAGATACTGCAGTTATTTAGATTTTTGAAAGGTTTTTCAAGGAATAAAATTGCTTTTCCATAGAAACAAATGTCCTGCAAAGTGTCAGTATTTCATGAACCAAGACAAACAGCTTTCTTTTAAGTGTAGTTTCAGTGTGTTGAGTGAACAAAGTAAAAAAATAAAAATAAAAGAAGACTCTCACAGTCACAGCAGAGGCCACACAGTTTGATTGACAAGTCATCTCTGGAAACATCAATGCAAAAACAAACCACACTAATGAATACTTACATAGATTCATTCTTAAAAAAACAAATCTTGATTATTAAAGTCCTGAAAAAGCTGCATGAATCCATATGCTCTTGATGCAGTTCCACTTTGTTTTGGGAATTCTGTCTTCACTTTAATGTCCTTATGCGTCAAGTGAAACAGCAAGAGCAAGAAACAAGTGGAGTTATTTCATCCTAATGGTCAGAGGAGACATTATTTCTAACTGAACGTGAGGGCAAATGAGATCAGATTTCAACACATATCTGGCAAATACTGCATATTTTTAAAATCCATGTCTTGTATGTAAGATCCTGTGGCTCTGGATGCGTCAGATTTCATCATCCTCATCTGAACATCAGCTAAATAAGTGAAGCTCTTGGTTGTTTGTCTGTGTCTTTGGCATCATCATTACCCATAAAGTTACTTTAATGAAGTTTTATGAGGGTATTTACAACTGCCTCTGTTACATTTAAGCTGCAGTTAATGTTTTAACATCCAGCTTTATAATGTGAGTTAATAAGTAATAAGAGCCATGGAGTGTAAACGTTTTGCGTGTATATATGCACATAGGTTCAAAAATATGAGAGACGGTATGTGTGTGTGTGTGTGTGTGTGTAGTGGAGTTTTATGTGTAGTAGTTTATGAGCGTGTGTGAATGTGGTGTGTAAACCTGGGAGTGCGAGCAGTGTGTGTTTGATGTTCCATTTAGCCTTTTTCATAATTCATGGCAGTGGGAAAATGGACTGAAGCGGAGGTGGCTTCATGCATGTGTAGGTGTGTGTGTGTGCGTGTGTGTGTGTGTGTGTGTAGCTGGATAACAGGATGAGTGTTCTGAGATGAAACAGATACAAGAGTGGGGTTCGAAATGCAAGAGGCAGAGAAGCGATTGGCCACCAAAGGAGGGAGGAGGAGCGAGGAGTTTTTTCTCAGCATTTCATCATAATACACATGCACACACCCTCTCTCTTGCTCTTAACGCACAAACAGACACACACTGCTTATTAATGACAGCATTGTCAATTCATTATTATTTTATTTACCTCTGTGACATAAAACCCGGGCTAATTCGGTACAGCCCTGAGCTCTGGAGAGTTGTGTGTGTGTGTGTGTGTGTGTGTGTGTGTGTGTGTGTTGAGTGTAATAGCACACACACACACACACAGTGTCTAGTGGTGGGGCCTGGGGACCAATTTATTTACATGCAGTGGAAGAGGAACTGAGAAAGGGATAAAACAAAAAGGGAAGGAGAGAGAAAGAGGAAACAGCAGGGAATTATGGAGAAAACCCAATGGAACGAGCAAGTTTCTCTACTGTTCCCAAGGACAGACAAGACCAATTTACTATTTAGATGGCTCAGTGCTTGTGTGTGAGGGTTTTGTTTTGCCAGCATCTTATATGATTTGTATCATATTCCCAGAAACACTGCCTTCATCGGTGCCCAGCTGTTTTACTTCCACTGTTAAGAAGTAGCAAAAGTAAAGTTAAAGCTGCAAAACTCTGTATCTCCTCCTTGTTTCAGTTTGGAAACAAGACAGCAGACGACAGTGAGTCATCTACGAATGATGCAATCATAGTCTGGGATCATTTACTGTAAACATATGAAATTGTAAACTTGAGGAGTGTTGTTTACAGATGCCTGAATATGTGTTCAGCAGAGGCCTTCACCAGAGCCTATAGGTGAAAGGGTGGTGGAGACAGGAGACAGATTTCTGTGGACCTTTCTCTGTCTTTTATGTTTCAGTACTATAGTAAAAACAGCAGTGTCATCAGTGTACGAGAGAATAGGGCTGGCTCAATAAGGCTCAGTCATTGGGAATGAGTCGCTTACCTTTGTTAGCATCCCAGCTTTGACACTGAATATCTTTATATCATTACTTATGTTATATGTTTCTTTACTTAGATATTTGTTTCAGTTTTTTTAGTAAATATTTTTTATATTTTTTTCTGATGTTCACAAATCTCTTTTTCTTTTTGACTTGCAGGCAGGACGCCAGTGACCTCTCTGGACCGATACAAAGGTACTGTTATACATGAGTTATTCTTTTTCTCCCTTTTTGCCTTTTACCCCTCCTCCTCCCTCCGGCCTCATCCTCAGGTGAGGCATGCAGTAAGTATTCTCATAACAGGCCAAAGACCTGACTGCTGGCTACCACAGGAGGTATTGGCGGTGGGTTAAGTTAAGGTTGCAACGAGAAGGACAGGGCACAGGATGAGACGAGGTGGCGGGCAAAAAGAGCAAGAGAAATAAAGGGGGTAGAGAAAAGGGAAATTGGAAAGGGGAGATGTGACGCGGCTCAGATCTACGGCCGAGGAGGGTCATTAAACTAAACCCTTCGGCGACAGAGCGGCAGATCAAGCGAGGGGAGGGCTGAAGGGGAGTAGAAGGTTTAAATAAGGGCCGACCTTAAAATATACATCATTTCTCATCCATGAGGCAGAGTTAACAGGAAAGGACTAATATCCTGCCCTGAAACATTAATGCTCTCACCCCCACCTCTCCCTCCAAGTACTTCATTACGAGAGAGAGGTAGTGGATGTAAGTGCGGTAGGAACACTTTTTCATCTGTATGATCCATTTAACATCAAAGGAACACTCATGAAGAATTATAATGTTCCTATAATTCTTTATGATCAGTATTATAATCACAGATGCTGCTTACTGTTTGAATAAAATGGTAGTGCAACTGGTTGTGTACCAAAGGCCCTAATAATAGAAAGTGGTTTGGTTTTTGGTTTTCAGAATGTGGATGAACCAACCCTTTAAATACTTCAGGGGTTCACATGAGAACAGGATGCGATTATTTAGCTTTTTAACACTGAGTGGCAATGTTTTCTCTTTCTCTAGTCTGTTCATGTACTGCTCTGAGCAATTGTTGAGATGAGTTTATTCTTGGTTATTTTTTGAATGGAGTCTTGTATGTCAGTAAAATTACATCTATTGCAGGAGACAAATAAACTATAGTGGATTTGTGATGCCTCAGTTACGGTACCTGATGATACATTCGCTGTGAGTTTGGACTCTTCTGATATATGTTTGGTGGTGCATTTAAGGACGCTGCGAAATCTGTTAGTAGGTTGCCCAAGAACCATGTTAGGAGAAAATCAAACTCAGCAGATGAGCAATAAAGAAACATAAATATTGTGTAGGTGGAAAGTGTGTCTTCAGAACAGCCCCCCCCCCCCCCCAAAAAAGATGACAAAGTGTTCGCAGTGATGGATCACCTATGTCAAGCCAGTTTTAAGTCTCTGTGAGCTGCTTTTCATTCTGTTGTGAAATGAAGTGAATCTAATGGCTCCCTGGAAAGTAAGAAATCCATTTAAAAACTTTCAGTATATTTGGCAGTAATGTAAAGAATATGTGATTTTAATGGGCTGGATCATGTCCGACCACTGATGTAGTCTTTTAAGTAACTCAATGGCTCTATAAATTTCACTTTAACTTTTTTTTATTGTTGTTTTCATCAATATAACTTCTAAATAAGCACTTGGCGCTTTGGTAGTGCAGGAAGAAAAAGGATAAAATGTCAGTGTACCTAATTTTCTCGTAACAGAATTAGATGATGTTGATTTTTAATAGTATAGTGCCTGTATAGTATCAGTCTAAAGCTTCAGCTGATGCACACAGCAGGTAAATCAGCTCCGATCAAAAACAAGATCCAGCACAGAACGAGACGCCGGCGGAGAAGAAGCAAAACACGGGAGGAAAAGAAAGAGCCGATGACTGTGGCTGTGAATAATTAGGCAAAATAGTTTGCTTTTGTTTTTCTCTCTGATTGGAGAAAATAGGCGAGGCTGTGACTGTCGCATGAGCTCACACACACAGCACGCACACAAACGATGTGTGTTTCACGCTAATCCGCCACACAGCTGCGTCATTCCGGAACGTGTGTTTACTTCCTCTCTGCCTTCGCCGCCGCCACCATCACCAACGCCGACCCCCCACAATCCCCTGCAACACACACACACACACACACACAAAAAGAACTGGGCGTATAATTTGATCCTGTGTGCTCTCCTCCTCTAATGAAGCTCTCTGGCGGTTTGACTGACACCCGGCTCGTTATTTAAGTGTCTGTTTTGGGCCAGGAGGAGGAAGAGGAGCTGGGAGGAGGAGGAGGAGGAGGAGGTGGAGGAAGGGTGTGGGGAAAGAAATAGGAGAAGTGGAAACGAGGGAGCTGAGAGAGAGGATAGGGAAGGAATCGGGAGGATGGGGAAGGATAACGGGAGGGCAGGAAATGAAAACAGACTGGAAAGACGGAGTAGGGATGGAGGAAAAGAGGGGTCATGGGAGTGGTAGGGAGTGGAGGAAAGGAGTCAGAAATGGGGGGTGGGGGGGTTGAAAAAGGAGGTAATCAAGAGAAAAGAAGACAGTTTGGGAGGAGGAAGAGTTGATGCCGGAAACAGGGGTGATAAAGGGTATGAAGGGATTGTGTGCTTGAGTGTGTATATCAGTGTGTGTGTGTATAATTCCAGGTCTTTGTGCTGATAATGTTCTTTGAAGGCACACAGCTGATAATTAGCGAGTGTGGCTCCACGGATGCCTTTCAGCATTGGTCATTATGAGCCACAAACCTACTATTGGCTCTGACATGACCTCCTGAGACAGGCAGGACGCCCGCACTTGCACGCACACACTCGCACTGCCCTCACACGCAAAAATACACAAATCGGCGTAAACAAGCGTTGATTAGTGTATGAATAGCATCAGCTCACAAGTGGAACAGATACAACAGCTCTCTAAAGGCCTCAAGTTCCTCTTTGGCACGAGGGCTGCAGGTGTGTGTGAGACGCACAAATGCACACACACACTTCCTGTTTACAGAGCCACACACACATAGGCAGCAGAGACTATAATTACAGGGATTCACACAATGTGGCGTCCCGGTACGCTGCGTCCGTTATTGCCTCCCCGGTTGCCACATGACAACAGCGGTCCCCTCGCTACAGCAACTGCTCGGCGCGCCGCTTCTGGCCCCGCCCCCCCCCCTCAGTATTCCCACATCTGAATATTTATGAGACAGAAACTGGCTCGCTGCAGTCAAGAAGACACTGGCTGGAGTATTCTCTCTCCTCGACAGTGACAGTTATCAGTGTTAAAGGCTCCTTCCTGAGCTCTAATTTATCCCCCAGTGAGAAAATGCCCGACAAGAGATGCAGTGTGTGGAAGACGCGCCTTTAAAAAAAAAAATGCAGTCAGCATAACTGGCAAAAATGCTCTGTCATTTGACAGCAAGGAGGAATTGGTTCAGTTTGGGCGTTTGGCTTCGGAATTTATCCAGAAAGTAAAACACAATGATGCTGTGTGTCTTGACAATCGGGACGACAACGCAGGCTTTTTATCAAATACACAATGATGATCTCACAGGCCCGAGAGCTTTTTTTTTTTTTTTGCTTTCTTCTTCTCTGTGTGTCTGAAAATCAGGCCGAGACTTTTCTTTGTCTCTAAGAGAAGAGGATGAAAAACCAATGACTTCTGTGCTCCCCAGCAGCAGCCTGATGTACATTTATGAAGGGTAAACACAGGTTCAAGTGCAGCAGGTGAAGTCTTAAAGGGTGATATCTATCCTGACAGATTGTGCAGGTGACACAGGAGAGACAGACAGAAAGCACAGGGAGAGAGAGAGGAGGGTAAAACTGTGCGATGCCATCAAAATTCCTCCTGTATCTAAAACTGGAACACTGAAGTTGAGTCTTGACCTTGGGATCAGTATGTCTGACAAACTAGTCTCTTTTTTTTTCAACAGAACTACCTCGTGTTATGTGGTGTATTTTCAGCTGCAAATATCTGAACACAAGGTAATACAGTGTTTTAAAATGTAGTATTTCGCTGGTATAAGCTGTAAAACTAAAAAAGTAATTTGGGTGAACTGACCCTTTACATTGTACTTTTTTTATCATATATTTTTCCACTGAACCGTCGCACACCGCCTGTCTGTCCTTATGTCACGTCTGTCACAGCAGGAAACATGGGAGTAATTGTGAGAGGCTGCGCTGGTGTCACGCTTGCTGTTCATCCATTTTTCATCTAAACACATGAATTATGAAGAGCCGCTAATGACGGGGAGGGACAGTGGATTGGGGGGGGGATTTGTCTGCAGAGGAGCTGGACATCTTTTCTTCCCTCGCTTCTTCACAATCTGTCGTCTCCCTTTCTCTCAGGAGTGTTTTCTTTCTCTCTGAGTGACACAGTAGTTCAGTTTGTGGACACACAGATACACACACACACACACACACACATACACACTGGGTGGCAGGTGAACATACAGTGGCTTGGGAGGGACTTACTTCTGTGTGTGTGATTCAGACCATTGACCTGGAACACATTGGCTACTGAGAGAATAAAAACTATTACACACACTTTCATTCACTTTCACACACACTCACACACATACTGCTGGTCTCTAAGCTCAGAGTCGTCATTACTGCAGTAATAATAATAATAATAATAATGGACTTATACACTGAATAACTTCAGTATTTATTTGTAATATATAGTATAACATATTATTATTAGTAGTATTATCATTATTACATCATTGTTACATAGAACTTCTACTACTAGTAATAATAATTGTGATAATAGTAATGGAATTGTAGTAACTATAAAAAATATAATAGTAATGGACCTTTTTATATATTAATATTTTAATCACAGTTCTATTATTTTCTTTTTGTGATTGAATATATATTTTTCATATGTCATTTACCTAATTTTATTATTTGATCTATTTTTGTTATGTAAAGGTTTTCCTTTTAATTATATATTTTTTATTTTGTAAAAATAGTATTAATTATTTAATAATTAGTTATTATTAAATGATCAAAAATTATTCGAAAATTTTTTTATTTTCTTTCTATACAGATTTTTATGTAATTTAATATTTGTGCTGTTTATAATATTGTTATTATTTATTCAAACACTCAAACATTCAAACATTATTTAATTGCCTATATATTTGCTCCCAAGATGGCGGCAGTGACAGAGGTTACCATGGTTATCAGTGACACATGTTGACCTCATCAATCCACGAACTCTCCAGAAACACTGCTGCTATGAGAGCGGACTCATCCAAATGAAAAACACACACGCAGTACATACACATACACACACACACACACACACACACACTACACACAGCAGCATGCCCCCGGGTTTTCTGGGATAGTGGAGCGTTTTCTCTTCCAGCTGATGCTCTCTGAGGTGGTGGGGGGAGTGAAAGCGAAGATCGAGGGTGTGTCTTCTTCACATTCCAGTGCTCTCCTGAAGCAAATATTTATTTCTAACACATCTTTTGTTATTATTGTACATTCATCGCAATTCAGTCCTGATTGCACGCTCACTCTCACAAGCAACTTGTAGCCCAACAGAAACCTCGTTGTCGCCGTAATTAATCATTATCGCATTAATTTCGAGGCATTTGCGTGATTACCATACCACTCACAGTAAAGAACAACAAAGGTTGTCTTGGTTTATTAAATCACTTCTGCAAGTAAAAACCCTTCAATAACAACGGAGTGATGTGGAAAAAACATCTTATGTCTCTGCTTCGGTTACATTTGCTCGTTTGCTCATTTCCATGTTTTTCTTTTCCTGTATTTAGGCACATATGCACACCTCTCTCTCTCTCTCTGTGTGTGTGTGTGTGTGTGATGCTGGGGGAACTCGGTATGACGTTTAGTTCTTTGAACAATTGCAGTCTAGGGTGGTATTCAAAACTAAGGGATTGATAAGTTGTCTTTCAGCTAGTAATTTTGCTGTGTTTGCACCACCTAGGACATACAGAAGGCAGACTACAATATTGGTAAGATGGAGAAGATCAAGAGGCCAAACAGGTTGGCTGTTTGATGAATCTGGTGAAAACATAAAATATTATGAACCTCAGCAGCATCATCAATGAAAAATAACAAACATGAATGCTAAATGTTAATGTACTGTAAATGTGCGCCGAAATTAAGTCAAATATTGTTTCGAGAATTCTGTCTGTGATTTGTCATTAAAGAGGCAATACACTGATTTTACATATAGAAAGATCAGTTTACCTGTACACAGCTATAATTAAGCCTGTGAAAGTTTAAAGTGTAAAAGCTTTCTAAAGTCTGACACAACCGCTGGTGTGATGTAATCAGGGTTATGTTGGTTTGGGCTACACACCTACATACTGGTGGAAGGTGGCTTTGAGTCTGAAAGATGTGGGTGTTTACCAGGCAGGAGGGTCTAATAAAAGACACTATTAAATTGATTACATTATATGGAAATTAAAGCATCCACTGTTCTTGGACCTTGACTAAAGTCAGGATAACTTCACCTCTGCATCTTGTGAGTCCTGAGCAATATGCTGGTGCTGCTGTAAATGGCTGGAGTGGCCCTCTAAGAAAGCCAATGTGGATTCCCAGGGAATACTAAGTTAGCATTCTGGTAGAGAATCATCCTTTTGTATTATTATAAGTAATGGAAGGTAATCATGAAAAAAAAAATCAAGCACTCACTGACTTCTCAGTGATGCTAAAACCTTGAGGGCCCACAAAAATTATAGCTAATAAAAATAACAACTTATATATAGCTATTTAGAAATTAATTATAGTTTGTGCCACTCAGCAGCTAATTGGAGGGATTTTATTAAGACACTGGTCGATTTGTGGATTAACAGCTATCTAACAACTAATCAACACGTACTGCTTCATCACTATAGTATCTTGAATTCTGTTCTCAAGCAGCTACCCATGTTGAGAGCTGTTCAGGAAGTAATCATTAGTGATTCTTTAATTCTTGATTTCTCCTCACTGGTGCAGTAATATAATTTTTGTGAAATGTATTCCTTTCACGCTGACACCTGTGTTGAGGTGCAGTTAATGCTGAGTGAGTCAGCAGCGGCCTGTAGTGTTGTTCGTCCTTCACACAGCAAAACAAGTATGAGTAATAATAGTGTGTCTGCCTGTACTGTATAGTTTACCTGTGTGTGTCCTGGAGGCTGAAGCAGGCTCATTACTGACAATGCTAGAACCGGGCATGAACCCACCCAGAGATGAGAACACAGACTTGCTCGAAGCAACGGTGTAATGAAACACCTGCGCAAACACACACACACCAAAACGCACACTTCATGTTCCCTCTCAGCAGTGCGGATAGGATGCTGACCCCCTGCAGCATTACCTGCAGCCAGTCAGAGGCAACATTAAGAATTCAACATGCTTTACGCTAGCCCCCATGACCAGGAAGTGTTTAGCATTCTGCTCACACACATAAACACCAACAACTAGAGCTCACACAATCCATCCCACATCTTCCAACCTGCTCTCTCGCCAAAAAAAAATTGTGAATCCTAGCCTGTGGCCATTTGTTTAGTATATAAAAAGTATTTTGCTCTTAACCCGAAGGCATTTGTATTAATGCAAAAGAAGCGCTGTATGTTTCGATCTGTCTCCCCCTCTCTCTCTCTTGCCTCTTTTCACCCCGGGGTTCAAGGACACTGCACTCTGTGACAGCACAAGAGAGAAACTGGCGCGCCATCCCTCATAATTTTTCTCCCATTATTGATGTCCTATTCTACAAAACATTCCTCTACCTTCTGCAATGAAGTGAAGAAAATAAATAACAAGGGGGGAAAAAGCCTGCGGGAGAAGTGACACAAAGGTTCATGCCGGTTCTCGTCATTCCCCCTGAGACTGAAGGAAGAAGAAGAAAGAACTGAAGGTAGAGGAGGGCGTGAGGGAACAGAGGAGAAAGGGGTTAGTGGAGGGAGATGGGGTGCAGAGTGTAGAGGGGCTTCATAGTTGATGATATGGATGAGTTTGTTTGTGGAGGCCTGAAAGAATGGGAATACAGAGCATAAAATCAAAATGAGACGAATAAACTTAAATAGTGACTCCAGTTATAACTTGAGTCCTATTTTCTACATCAGTTCTATCGAGGAACATAGAAACTTAAATGGTCAGACAATCACACCAATAACAGAGGCACTGATTGGCTGATACCTGCTGCCCAGTCGAGCGACTAAACTACTATAATACATGAATGGACATCATCAGACCATTGTTTTTTCTTGTTTCTTTGAGTTTGGCTGACTGGGATGTGGGTTTAAATCATCTGACCGCTTCTCTTTCTTGCCCTGTCAGATGTGTTTTTTTTTAAAGCAACATCACCGCCTTGTTATTATGGGAATGATGGTAAAGGACTAATTGTAATTAAAAACTTTAAAATGATCAACAGTAAAAGCAACAAATAAGAAACAAGGACAAGAAGAGGATGGGGGGATAGAAAGGTAAACTCATACATGTTATTCAAACCGGCCTTCCTATCAACAGTACCTTTGCATTGCTTTAACGCAGGCCTGTTTTTGGTATGAACGCCAACTCAAGGTGAACAGTGCATGTGCTAATATATTAGTACAAAGACAAGCATCTGTAATGTAAACCAATATATTGCAGTGCAGCAATGATCATGCATAGGTGGATGGAAATATACTGAGGGATGAAATATCTAGTACTTAAAAGAGTTTCAGAGAGTTAACGTTAAGGACGTTACGCAACATTTACACAAACATACAGACAGACACATGTACACTTAACCTCCTGTGTATATAGACGCGCTCCATTTCTCACAAATATTTTTTTTATGTGTGCTCCTTTGTTGTCTTCTGTACATCAACCAGCTGTATTCTTTTGTCCATATTTTCCATGACCTCAACTCTTTTTGCATGTCTGCCGCAACAGTTGTTCTGACATTTTTATACATGCTGTTTTATGTACTTAAAGTCCACATGTCACAATAGCATAAAATATTACACTATGCAATATTTATTATCACGTATGCAGGTGTGGCTTTCAGTGTATTTATTTCTCTTCATCACTGGGAGTGCATCTGAATCTTTGGGAGCACACTCTCATATTTCTGTGCAAGTTATTTATCGGGGGCTGCAGAGCCGATGCAGCCTGGCAAAGAATCTATTCTGTCTATCAGGGAGAAAAGGAGGGAGAGGAGGCACTCATGAAGATTTCAGCAGACTTCACTACCTTTGAAATAGTTCTTTTCAAAAGCACCATGGCGTGTATCCATACATATTTCATCTCTATTGCTCTGTGCATGCTCAGAGAGGCAATGGGAATTATTTATGTGGTCCAAGAAGAGAGGGAGATAAAGGAAAAGAGAGATAAAGAGGGAGACAGAGGCAAAGGGAAGCAGAGAGAGAGAGAGAGAGAGAGAGAGAGAGAGAGAGAGACAGGTCTGACGCCATTCACACCAAACTTCATCACAGATTACGCGGGGCAGAAGCCAGAGAGATATGTGCTCAACTAATTAAACGTCTAAATTAAGTCATTAAGTCTGCGGCCTTTTTTATCCAACTGCCTCTGGTTAAAAATAATTAAATCTCCCCTAAGTTTCGCTCTCGTGCTCTCTCCCTGTCTCCCTGTCTCCCTCTCTTTTCTTCTCCCCCCTCCACACCTTTCTGCAGTGTTATTTCATAATACAACTAAAAAGATGCTGGCAACAGGCCTAAAAAATGCCGCTGCATGCCACTCATGTCACACTGAGGGTGATTTGCATGTAATGCTGGCACTTGCGCAAACAATTGTGCGGTTTGGTGCTGCGTGGTCTTTGCTCAGCTAAAAGCAGTGAGTGAACGGGACCACTCTCACAACATGTCATTAAAACAGTGGCTGCAAAGAGGAGCTCTGGGAAACGTGGGCGTAGAAAAATGAAACAGGAGTGTGATGTGTGTGTTTTGGATGTCTTTGATGAGTGTGTGTTTGGTGGTGAAATGTGTGAATGCGTGTGTGGGGGTGGTGGGGTGGAATGGGGGCTTAGTGAGCTCAAGAGGTTCAGCATCTGCTGACATCTACACAACTTGTCAAAGCTGTGACTCTGCATGTGTGTGTGTGTGTGTGTGTGTGTGGGGGGGGGGGGGGGGGGGG
>BRZM01001493.1:22985-48689 GCA_033238685.1 Lates japonicus
GGGGGGGGGGGGGGGGGGGGGGGGGGGGGGGGGGGTCTGGATAGGGACGGAGTCGTGTGTGTTTGTGTGCGTGTGGGTGTGTGTGTGGGTGTAGGTGTACTGTGCTGCATGTCCCTGTTCATTCCTCCAACGGTGTGGGAACATTGTGATGTAGACATCTGCTCGGGTTGCTGCAGTTCTGCCTGGTGTCAAGTCTCAGGGGCGGCTTGTTTTGCCAACTTGACACGTTCCCAGCATGTTCTTTACTTCCATCTCTTAGCTCAGCACAAAAGAGCAGTAAAATACCCTCTTCCTCTTCTTCTCCGTCTCACTCTGTGCATGTCCCCATCCCTCCTTTCATTTCACTCACATTCCATCAGGCCTTAGTACATGCTTTGATAGCTATCCTCCTGCTTCAGTATCATCCGCATTTTTTTAAGTTCTCATCCAAGGTCCATATAAAGGCCCATAATTAATTCTGTCGTCTTTAAATATGTGTTTTGTTTGCATCCAAAAAACCAAAAAAAAACTCTGAAGCGGGAATCAACTGACAGGATGCTAAATTTGTCAGTGCTGTTACAGAAGAGCCAAATCATTGTGCACCACGCGGGCATGACGCTAGTTTATTGAGTGGTAGGGAAGGAGACAAAAGGATAAGGATGTGTGTGTGTGTGTGTGTGTGTGTGTGTGTGTGCATGTGTGTGTGAAGGGGGTGGTGGTGGGGGGTGCATATTTGTCAATTAGTATGCAAATTCATGCGGGTGCCTCCCTCAGATATCCAATCAGGCTGTCACCTCAGCAGGGGGTGTGATTATGAAGTCCCTATGAAGTGTGGCTCTTAGGCTGCTATGCAAAATAGGAGGGGGGGGGGGGGTGGGGGCAGACCGGGGACAGGACGACACACTGTTTGGATGACCGCTTATTGTTTGATGTTTCAGATCATAGATGTACATGCTCCTGTGTTCTTCACACGACGACTGATGCCACCTCTGTATCTGTGCGTTGAACTTAACCAGTTTAAAGATGTTGTCAGGACTTTGATGTCTCTTAAAAGGCCAGAATGAATAAAAGGTATTATTGTTTACCTCAAGTGTGTTAGCATGAACATGTTTTGTCATTTCCTGCCTTTGCCACTTGCTTCTGCTCCACATATTACTGAAATATTATATTTTAAGATTGAAAATGGATTAAAAATATGTGGTGCGGACATTTTTAGGCGGGCGATCCTTTTAAAATGTATCTTTTTTTCATGAAACCACAAAAAGAGTAGCTATGGTTTTTCTGCAGTGCAGCATCTCTCTTTCCTGCCACCTTCTCTTTATCGCTACCTCCTCCTCTCTATTTCTTTCTTTGTCACTATGTGTCACTTTGCCTAGAGTCAGTCGTGGGCATACCTGCATCAGATGTACACATCTTCTGTGTGTGCGAGTGTGTGTGTGTGTGTGTGTCATGGCCGTCACCGCTCACTCTGCCTGTCACAAGGGGAAATGGCTCGTGAGAGATTAAAGCTTTGTCTTGTCATAATGAAAGGTTAGAGCGATGGAAAGATCTGAGTCCAATGAAACGAGATGGACAAGACAGACAGAGAGGAAGAGAGGGAGACAGAGGGAGACAGAGAGAGAGAGAGAGAGGGAGGGAGAAAAGGAAAAATAACAGGGGCGGTGGAAAATGAAGATCAGAGGCACTCAAGCATCGCCCCGGTGGAGTCTCAGCGTTTTTCTCCATGAAGTCAATCAGGCAAGCGACAGACTGCCACTGACAAATGTTACCTCTGAGTTCTCTTTCTCTATCTTTTCCCTCTCCTATTGTTAAGCCCATGGATCAAGGGGTAAACACTGGTCTATCTCCACTGGATGGCTGTACAGAAATAGCAATTACAGAAAACAAAACAAAGCCCATTTTGTGCACAGAAATGCAGCACAGAACCCTTGCATGCATTTTTATTGTGTCCTTCAGAACAGACTCCTTATCTTACCAGATAAACACTGATCATTTTATCTTTGTGATCTTTAAAAGTGCATCTCAATACGTATAGTCTACAGCACAGTTATGTTATGTTATGTTATGTTATGTTATGTTATGTTATGTTATGTTCCAAGATTCTCTGGCATTTCTAAGGCATACATTACATTGCCAAACTATGACTGTGAACCCTCGAATGGTATACCACAGCTCCCCCTAGTGGATGGGAGAAATCAAATCAACCATGAGGGCATTGGCTCCTTGCCTCAGCTCACCCAAAACCTACTCTAATGTTGCTGACAGTTGGTTATTGAGGTGTATTGAGATAGATTTTTAACAAGTGTGAATCAGCAGTGCACTCACTTGTCAATGTGAAGTTTTTATTCTGAAATAAAATGTCTGCAAAAGTTGTGGCAGCTACTGTTGATGTAGCAGTAAAACTTAATATGGATCATGAGTCTCTGGTTACAAAATGGTACATTTTATGAGTGTAATCATTTATGCTTTGTAAATATGTGGCAATAAATCAGCCTCTTTACGTAGTTGCCATTCTATCCTTTTACCAATATTGTTTTTTATGACAGTAACGAAAGGATTTTATCAACAGATATCAGCTGTGAATGTATGCTGACCAGCGTGCACTCACCAAGTCTCATACACAAGCTTTTCAAATAGCAGGGCAGGGAATCTAAAAGGGGCCCCACTTGCAAGCACTGGGTTCATTTTTATCCCAAGGGGTGAGACCAGAGTGGCACTTGAGCTAAACACAGGGACATTTGGGACTACCAGAGGGGCACTCTGGCTGATCACAGGGACGTTTGGACCGACAAGAGGGGCACTTGGACTGAGTGTCAGAGGGATACTTGGGTAGCTGCAGTGCCCCTCTGTTGTGACACTGGGGGCAAAAAATGAAGAACAGAAGAGTCTCAGCTGGGCACAGACATATAATGGTTAAATAAAGGTTTCAAAAATAGGACACGAAAACAGCACTCGCAGGAAAGTATTGACCTCCCCTTCCACTAAACGTGCTACTTTGTGTTCAGAGGTGATTTAAGCCAAATGTGACATTTCCAACCGTGCTCACAAAGTAGCTTTTAGTCTGAACATGTGTGTGTTGGCCAGGGAAATGGGTGAGAGACTGCAGTGTGATAACAGCCTTGAAATTCAATCAACACTCATTTCGAAATTATTTTGCTGTCACCTATAGACAGATGCATAAGGGAAGTTAATGTCATTGTATTTAAGCCTTTGACCTTGCATTGCATGTGTTATTCAGCATCACTGAATGAGGCCTGGAGAAGCTGATGGAGGGGTAATTTACTATTCAAGAACAGTTGAAGGGCAGAACATCATTCATCATCTTTCCTCAGCACCCCGAGGATGATATCCCCTGCAGTGCCTGAGACTAAAACATATACATGCACGCATGCACACGCTCATGTAAGCATGCAAACACACACACACAAACTACGACAGCTCCTTAGGAGATTAGACAAAGAAGAAGAGGAGGAGAAGGCTATGTGCCGGAAAAGCCAGAGAGATACCTCAAGTCCCAAAATGCCTCAGGCTCTGTACCAGGAAGTGAGCACTTCCAGACCTCCAGCTGGATCCAGAATCCTGCTGTGCTCCTGGGCACATGGCACCCAAAACAATGCTCTTAAAACACAAAAGCCACAAACAAATCAGCTATGGAAAGTGAATTACACACTAATTTTTGTCTCCCTTTACACAGTCCAACCTAATAGAATCAAAGATCATCATGCAGTTTCAGTAAGGATATTTATGTACCATACAAAAGATGTCAAGCGAGGCAGCCAGCATGATAATGTGTTTACTTTGGCTGTGCATGCAACTCACAGCTGTGAGTCAGTTTAGAGGAGTATTTAAATCTCCTCTCCCCCCCAGGTAAACTGTTTGTTTTGGGTGGAGAAAGATGCATTTGACATCTTCTGTCGCTGTCATTACTTCTCCCAGTGTTTTAGGGTTTTTTTTCACCATTTAAGGCTACAGAAAATCGGCCTTCCCAGCGTCAGCTTAGCAACACGGGAACCCAAACAAGCTTGTATAATGCATTGGCCACCGCTGCCACCGTAGCTAGCATGAGTGGCTAAAAAGAGAAAAGGCTGGCTGTTGTCTCTTCTACTCTCCTCTGTACTGGCATCACTATTTTACAAGCAAGCAGGCTCATTACAGAACCATATGCTTGGTAACGATGAAAGCTGTGGGTGCATCCCTTGTATGAGCTGGGATGCTTAAATTATTAAATACACCGCCGAGTCTTGATTCAGATGTGGCAGGCAGCCCAGTTCTCACACACACACACACACACACTCACACACACACACACACACACACAAATGAATAAAGGCGTGGGGAAAAACTTCAAACACCTTTCCTGTGCATTTAGTGTAATGAACAATGCCTTAATTGAGATTGGCTAATTACCCAATTTCAAGATAATTAATATGATCCTAATTAGCATATGTAAATGGGACGTTGCATAATTGAGAATCCCTGTTTTGAATTAGATGGCTCTAAAGTGAACCCGCACGTGAAAAGGTACAAAGCAGCTATTAAGAGTTTGATGCCACATTAAAACGGGCCATCATTCAACACGCGCTGATGAAACGCTCAGCATCACACAGATGTTCGGAAACATTATGGAATGTTGTTGATTATTGTTGATATGTTTTTGGGACATCGCTAATTGGAAGTCATTACCTACTTATCACTTTTGTGCCACTACTTAAGCAGAAATGAAAACAATCTTGGTTGCTGGAATTGCTGCTCGTGTACAAAAGGCGAGCAGTGGTGATGTGCACATTCAGCACTCAGCTCATCGGTGTCCTTGGAGCTTTGTCAGCAAAAGTGGTTTCTGCAGCCAAGACGCTCTCAATAAGATGGTATAGTTATTATTATGGAAAATGCATATTTGGCTGTGTGGGTTGCTAATCAATTAATGCAAATGCTGCAGTTAGAGCGTACATCCTTGTCAGTATCTGCACCTGTGTGGAGCACTGACTAGTTGCCACGTAAAGGACCATCACACACAAAATGAGCGAACATTTTGAAACTTCTCTCTTTCAAAGGTTGAAAGCCAGTGAAGCAACTCACACTCTTACTTTGATCCATAAAACATGCATTCACTATATATGTTCTTGAAGTATTTTTACAAATTTAAGTCTGAAACGTGTTTGATTCATTCCATTAAAAGTGCCTTTTGTGAAATTTATCAGTATAAATGAGTCATGTGCAGCAAAGAAATACTGCACATTCTGATACAGTATTGTCTCCCAACCCAGTTTGTACCTGATGCTGCCTAACAATGGGTTGTGTGACCCCTCAGTGGTGGAATGACATGTCCTCGGTGTGAGCTAATATTGATCTGGTAGCAAGTGGCAGTTGACTGAGCGGGCCTGGAGGGCAGCAGTAATGGGAGGGCCAGGGGGCGTGAGGGGGCAACCGAGCACCTGGCTTACCCAGCTGGTAGTGAGGCTCCTCAGGCACACAGAGGACCCTGGCTGGCTGGCTGACACCCACGCTGGGCCACACACATATAAATATATACACACACTCACACATACATAGATAATACTCTTCTCTTCCATCGCTCTCCCTGGCTCTCAGTCACTCATACACTCCAGGCCCTGTCCAGACTTGTGGCATCAGCGCTGTCAGGACACAGGCCTCCACGTTGGATCCAATCAGCAGCATTGTCAGTCAATGGCACACACACTAACATACACACACAGGTCGCCACTGCTTTCCGCCTTGGCAGAAGGGGAGCATGTTGTCCTTCCAGTGTGATTTCCTCTTCCCTCCCGCCTGCCATCTCTGTTCCCTCGGCCCTGTCAGCTTTGCCCCCTCTCCTTGTCAGCAGCCATATGGCTCCCCCCCCCCCCCCTCCCCCTCCACACATACCCCCTCTATGTCATCCCCTAGACTCCTTCCCCATGCCTCATCCCCCTGTTGGAGCTTCACTGACAGCTCTAAATGCACCACTCAGCCTCAGAATCACTGGACATACTACACAAGTACAAGCCTCTTGCGTTCAATTCCAGGGAAATCTGCTGTGGCTAAACACAGTCTATTGTTGTGCTATCGCCTTACATCATCAACAAAGCAACATGTTGTGAGATGAAATGAAGCTACCAGGGTTGTAGTAAATGTCTGCAATAAATTATTTCTTAGACTTCGACAGGTCATTGGGTCCAAGCCCCAAGTGAAAACAGCCACATTCTTACTAGTAAAAACAAATCTATATTTGGGGCTGTCCTGATAGTTAATGTGCATACCATATGTCCACAGCCCAACTCTAGTTGTTGCATATCATACCCCTCTATATCACCTTGTTTCTTCTTTATACTGTTTGCTCTTCAATAACAGCAATGCTGTCAAAAAAAAGGTAATAAAAAGCAAATGCCGAAAAAAATTGTTTTCATTAAGATTTTTTTCATGAATGTCATATGGAAATGCAGAAACATTTTCAAAAGCTTTCTACATAAACATTTAATTGATTCAATAAAAGTGTTCATGCCATATAATATCTTACATGTGGTTTCAAACTAGGCAGCAACTAAAAGCACACAATTAACATAGCCATGAACTTCTAGTATCTTCTAGTATCCAACAACTGCTCTTTGTTATAACGTGATCAGATCTCTCATTCAAAGTATGCAGTCCATAAAACAGTAATAAGAAATTTACAGCTATATGTTCTTTTGTTGTGTGACATTATACGAGCCAAGCTTAGAGCAGGACCATTCAATGAGAGTAACATTTAACGTTTAACACTGAAATGCAAAGGCAACATTTGAGGTTAACTCAAGTTCCTTTTGAGAGATTTATGTCCGAGCTTGCAACCACATTTCTCTTCATCAGCAGATGGAGTTTTATGATTAAGAATCTGAATACTTTTTATAATCCAACATATACAGTATGTAGGATATAGGGATGTATTATGAAATAGTGTATTTTTGTTGACTGGACACGTCCATTTGCCTTTTGTCCTCTCTCCCTTTCTCTCTCTCTCAGCATGGCTCTGTACTCTGGATCTACCATCAATCTGGGCCCTGCAGGGACAAATGTGAATGTGGGTGTGTGTGCACACATGGCTATGTGTGCATGTGCCTTTGTGTGATGGGAAGCAGAAAGTGATGGAACACCATGGCCCATACTGTAATAAAGAGTGTGTGATGGGGGCCCCAGATCTCTCCGGTCACAAAGACATTAGGAGAGAGAGAGAGAGACAGACGGAGAGCAAGAGAGACTGCCACTGCCACCGTTACTGGCCGACAAATCTGCCGTCAAGACCAGGGGTTGTAAGAATGTGATGGCTAAAAGCTAATGTCAGAAGTTATGTGGAGCTGTCATCTGCTATTAGGGAGGATTATGGCCACCGTCTTGACTTGAAGACGGACGGGGAGGAAGGAAGGGTGAGCAGAGCAATGGTGAGAGAGACTCGCAAGGGAGGGCAATAGAAAGCATACAATGGGGAAAAAAAGATTTTGTTGACAGGAGACTAGTCAAAATAGTGGAAAAGAGTGGAGAGCAAAAGACAGTTTGAATGTCTGAATGACATTGAACATTCAAAATGTCTACAAATGAGGAGCTTCATGCAGCCCAAGTGCTGGCAGGTTGGAACTGCAGCATAAACTCTAAACTGCACTGATCAACGCTCATGGCTGAGGCGTGTGCTCTATGCTGTCATAGTACATCAGGCAAAGGACTGGTGATTGCCAGTAACAAGATCCTTAAGTCCTAATGGCCTCTAGCTAGTCCCAGAACTCAGTGGTTTTAATCCCTTAAAACACAGGAGTAAATCAGGCGAAAGATTTTTCTGATGCAACAAAACACAGGGATGGTATCTTCAAAACCTAATAATGATTGTGGGTAGCAGTTTACAGAGTGTGTCCTCTCCTTGAAGTTTATGTTTTTTGCTTTGCCGCTTATGTGTATACATTTTTTGTGGCATTTAACAGCTCACCTTCAATTTAAAATGAATGTAAAAAGTCATCACAATGCTTTCCACTTTCTGCCCCATTAACACCCCCAACATGAATTTCACTGGGTAGCCCACTTTGTTGTGTATCAATTTGTGATGTGCAGTGCACTCTAGAGCGTGTTCATAATAAAGTGTTTGCAAACAATTTTTCATGTACTTTCCCTCAACCTGTCTTGTCCCTTTTATCTCAGAGGAAGTAATTTCCTGTATTTCCCAAAGTACTTGTGACAAACACTCAGAGAAGTGATGATGCTGCCCAAAGCATTTCAAAATGAAAATTCACCACCACAACAACAAAGTGGATATACCGATGCAAGATACATAATCAAAATTACCCCAACCCGTCAAGGAGAAGTTTGACATTTTGAAATGGGTTTATTGCTTCCTTACCAAGTATGAGAAAATCAATACTCACATGTCTGTGCCGAAAATATGCAGCTTGCAAAAAGCCAGTTAGCTTTGCTCAGCATAAAGGTTACCGGAAAGAGCTAGCCTGGCTATGTCTGAAAGAAACAAAATCCTCTGAAGCTCACTAATCTGACATATTATATCTATTTTGATTAACCCATACAAAATTTAACTTTAAAAGCAACGGTGCACTGATTTATGTATTCGTGTTATGTGGTTTTCGGCCAGAAATTTCCCAAAATTCTAACGGGTGCCTTTTCAGCAAACTGTCATTTGTACAGTTTGGCTTTTTGTATGGATTAAGCAGATGAGATGTAATATATGTTACTCAGTAAACCTTCACAGGGGGGGCTGGTAGGGAGGATTCTGTTTCCTTCAGACAAACAGACAACTGTTTCCCTCTGTTTCAATCTTTATGCTAAGCTAGCTAAGCTGACTGCTGTCTCCAACTATATTGCCATACAGACAGGGCTGGTATCAATCATCTCACCTAACCTTGCTTAAAATATCCCCCAGAATCAAACTATTCACTAAACCTCACTGTTGCTGGTGAGCTTGGTCATTACAAATTCATGTTGTGCAGGGCAAAATGCTCCATTAACATAGCTTTACTTCAAATTCTTGAAGAATCCAAAGTTTCCAACATGTCCAGGCTGAATTTTGGAAAAGTGTATAAAATGGTTTAGTGCAGCCATACAAATGTATTCACTGAATATAAACATGACACCGGCACCGCAGCGGTAGGAGCTGGAACCCAGTGGATGCAGAGTATATAATAGCCCAGTACTGTCAGACCATGGAATAATTAAGGTGGAATTAAAGGGGAACACTGTATGTTGGAAGAAGCTAAATGATTTGCTTATTAGATGGGTTACATGAATCTTTCCTTCAGTTTCATCAAGGATGCAGAATCCTTTAAGTGAAGCCAGTGCACTCTCTAATTTAAGAATCTATCATGGCGAAACAGTCACTAATACAGCCATATAAGCTCCATCATTGTAGTAAACCCTACAAAAACAAGTTTTAATTGAATCCCATTCACTGTTCTGTTGATTCCATTAAAGCTGCCAACAAAGCACTTTCTCCTCCGTGACGGCTGCCTGTCGTCATTATCATCCACCATATTCCAGTACCAGCTAATACATAAAAGTGACAATAAATCTACCAAGGTCTGGGCGCGAGTCATAAAGTGAATCTGCTGCTTTATGCTTACTACAATAACTTTGAGGGGCCAGAGCCAAAGGGTTGGGGCACTAAATCTGAGAGGGTGCACTGAGGGTGCAGAGGGAGGCATCAATCACATCCAGTGTACACATGTAAATGTACACACACACAACATGCACACCCACACACACCCCGTGAGGTGATGGGAATCTTAATACACTGGATTGTAAGATTAATTGTTATTAATAATGGCAGCTGCCCATTAAGACGATAGAGCAAACGGTGGCACATATACACACACACACACTGGGACATACAAACACAAGTAGCAAACTGTCATCTGTCAGATCACGCGTTTGATTATTCCCCACACTTCACGCACACACGGTCATGATGTTATTTTATGCAGCTTGGGCAAGATGGGCGATGATGGTATGGTAAGTCTCCATCGCGTTAGCTTCTGATAGTTATGTTAATGGGTCACATATGGGCGTGACAATGAACTTTACAGCGTTTTAAACAACTGGGGAGAGTTACTCACAGATGATAACATGGATGCAGGGGTGTCAACATGGGGTCTGTCACTGTTGGCCTTCAGTTGCTTGATATAATTTAGCCACAGATGACACTGGCTTTGTATCAGGGATTGAGATTCTCATTTGTGCCAGTTGGGAGTGAATATTTAAAATATAAGGAAAATTAACATCAAAACTATAAAAAAACTATAAACGAGGATAAATGTCATGTCACAGCAGTAAATGTGCATCTTTTTCCAATGATGTTGCTGATGCTGCTAGCATTAGAGCGAGGCGTTCAACAACATACTAGTACTCCCATTTCAGCATGACTCATAAATGTCAGTGATAAAATATCAATAGATTCTATTAACAACATAGTAGATATAACGTCCAGCCTGAGAGAGGTTTCAATATTTTACACCAAGGTGTTTCGACAAAACAGAGATGGAAATGTAATCCTTCAACCTGCTGTAGAAGACACATCTGAATATTCCCCTTACAGTGGGCTATAAAAATCGAACAGCTATACCCTAACTGTGCATTTGCGCAGTTGTAAGTATTACTTTTTAATGCATCCTACCCGACCCACTTTTCTATAGTTGTGGCCACACATTGTGGATGCTATATTATGCTGTCTATTTATTGGTAAGGGAAAATACATACAGTGCAGTGTAATATTGTGGTAATCCTTATAAAAACGAAAATTCAACAAACACACAATATGTTTTAGTCTCATTAATGTGACCCTAGCAAATAATACAGACTTATCCTTAATGTGTGCCTTTAGTGCGGTTTTGTACACTAAACGCTGGTATAATCATTAATTACTAATAGATTGTACACGACTTTACTAACTCTCTGCTTCAACACATTTACGCCTGGCAAGCTATGCATTGTGGCATGCTATTCCTAACCCTTCTTTCTCCAGCGTGGCAAATGGGTTCCTTCAGCTCATTAACAGACAATAGCCAGCTAGCAAATACAACAAATGACTATAGGGTTTTGCTATGGAACAACTGCATATTTTAAAGTAACACGGCCTTTTGTAAACAACACAAAGACCTTCTCCTGTATCTCATTCCAGCAAAAGAGCACACAATATCAAAGTCTTCAATACAATTTGATGATGTGCGCACAGAGAAATAAACGACAGCTGGATTGGGTAGCAAATCTTTGAAGTGTATTTGAAGAAACATGTCTAGACAGTTTGGTTATCTTATAAGGTGATTAAAAGGTTGCCATATGCCTCAATGCTTGAGGAGGAAATGGATTTTTTTTTTTTTTTTCATGATCATCAGAAAAAGGTCACTCCTATTTAAGCAAACTTGAATCTACAGACCTCCATCAAAGGCGCTACTTGAAGCAAGGCCTCAGGCTGCTGGTTTCACAATGCCTAGCACTTTTCCACTCAACAAAAGCCGGCCGAGACACACAAGTCCCGTTAAAGAACTGTTGTTATCACATCTCACTAGGTTTGAATTATACATCACTCGATATTAAAAAGGTTCTATTCTGTCTTTGGGACTGATATCATTAAACAATAGCTCAGATAAAAATAAAGGAGGCTGAATATGAAATAAAGGCAGACTGCAGAGAAGGTCTCCCCGCCTTTTGTCCTTAGTGTGAATCGTTTGTCCTTTTGTCAAGTTCGGGCTATAGCGGACTGATGTTCCCTGTAGACAGCTGATACTGACCTTGTACATGGAAATCAGACCTGGAGAAAAAGTACAGAGTGTGCAGGTGAGGAAGAGACAGTGACAGAGGAGGGAATAAATGTGTGTGTATTAGTGTGTGTGTGTCTGCAGATGTGTACAGTACATGTCTCTGCCTGTTTGCCTATCTCGTCTGTGACAAATTGTCTGGTGTGACTGCACCTCTGTGTATATGTGTGTACGTGTGAATAAGTGTGATGGGTGCTCCATACATTTATGCGTGTGTGCTCCTCTGTGTGTGTGTGTGCGCACATGCGAAGTGAGCAGAAATGAAGGCAGGAGTCCCATCTGTTGTGGTGTAATGACTGTGTGCTGTTTGGGCAGGAAAGGTTTGGTGCGGGAGCAACTGGTACCTCCTTGGTGACCTTTTAGCATTCCTCCTCACCATCTGGCAGATGTGTCCAACTCGATTATTTCAAAGGCCCTGAATAAATAGCGATTGTGAAGCGCCGCTAACCAAAGTCGATGAAACAGGCTCTGCTGCATTACACAGGTGAAACTGGAGCCTCTACGAAATAACCCCTGCAAAACACACGCCAAACGCCCTCTTAATACTTGCAAAGAGCCAGACACCGACACCAGCACATGCACAGGCAGCGGCACAATCAAATTAGCCTCCACGGAACAAAGTGAATGATCCCAGAGGTGAAGCGGACGCATACCTCCGTTGTTGTCGCTCATTTCCTACTTTTCCTCGCTCTCCTCCACCTCTCTTTCTTTTCCTATCATCTGCTAAATAGCTGTTGAGTCCCAGTATGAGGCTTGGTAAAGGGGTACAATGGGGGTGAATTGGAATACCATTGTGGTTGGTGCCCTTGGAGCACCGCTGTGCTGACTGTGGAAGGAGGGAGGGCGGGAGCTGGTGGTGGTGGTGTTGGGGGGCCTCAGAGTGTTGTTGGGAGGCGCGATGGCTCTCATTCCCCTGGCGGAATCCACTTGGCCAGACGGAGGGAATAGGAGTCTGTTAATACATACTGTGTGTGTGTGTGTAGGTGTGAGTGTGTGTGGAGAGCGGGGGGCTAATTGGCTACTGAGTGATTGGGGGCTATGTGAAGGCGACCGCAATCAGACCTGCCTGATAAGTTTGATGCCTCCTAAATAGTTTTCAAATGGAGGAGCAGTGCTGTTTTCGGAAGCAATCCCACTGCCCGGGTGTATGAGAGGAAGTCGTGTGCTTGTGTGTGTGTGTGTGTGCGGCGTGTGGTATGTCAGTACATGTGAACTAGTGAACTGTATCAGGTGATTGTGTGGGTTTTGTGTCGTTGTATGACTCTTTTTATTAGAATAATCAGGGGAGAGTAATCAGAGAGGTATTGATGCATTAATGGCTTTGTGTTTATTCATTAATCCATTCAACTATTTCCTTTTTGATGCCCTCACACTTAAATTCAACACCTCATCTCAAAATATCAAAACAAAAAATTCTCAGTCGTAGCTCCCAATTACAAGAAAAAGTAAAAGATGCCAGAGGAAACTGGATTCGTACGTATTGAGAGCAGTGAGGAATACAAATGAGGATAAATCCCACAGGAGGCTGCTGTTACCTCAGAATTCAATTTTGGTAGCTAAAATTGGAAAAACCCTTCATTTGTCTCCTCCACTGTGTTAAGAATGACTTGTGTTGAAAATCCTCCAATGCTCTTGTCCGAAACACAGGGATTTGAGCAAGGCCCTGGACCCGTCCATTTACTGCTTTTTAGCAGTGTGAAATGGGCTTCCATCAAATCGTGTCAGTCACCTCTTGATCTTACCCCTGTGGATTAAACTGGTTCCGTGCTGGTTATTGGATGTCATGCTTTGAAGCGAATTACAAGGCAGGCGTGGCACAGTCCATTCTCTGCCTGTTTTGTTGCCATCAACTCCATATGACATACTTTAGATAACCACCAAAAGTGCTGAAAATGGATTGTCCAGAGAATTTATAACACTTCTGGCGCTGGAGTAAAGACATGTGGGTGAGTGCTCCATTATATACTTAACACTCACAAAGTGACTAAAATTGATTTGAATTTTCAAAGGCCTCTATATTGGCTTTCTTGACAGTCAAACTCTTATCAACGAACCTCAGCATGGATACAAAATTAACATCGGGCTTTGCCGCTGGGTCAGAACCACGCCGCGAAACGTGGTTCTGAACTCCTGTCTCAGTGCTTCTGTCAGCACAGCAAACCCTCCCATCTATCTTCCATTGATCTACACTAATGACAGATGGTGGGTTATGGAGTGGGGAGACAGATTGCCTTCAACACAGCATGGCTTCACAGGCATGTTCAGGCCTTTAGACTGTGTGTGTGTGTGTGTGTGTGTGTGTGTGTGTGTGTTCTCTGGGCGTACTGGAATATCTGATATCTTATTTCTTCTGGTAAGCAAAAGGCCCAAGTCTATTTTCACCCTAATTAATACAGAAATACATAAGACGAGCAATGCTACTTTAAGTTTTTTGCAGCATTCAGGCAGGAGGAGGAGGAGCTATGAGCACAGAATAAATGTTTTCATTACAATGTCATGCATGTTGAAAAAACATCACTAAATCTGTAACATCCCAAAAATCATACTAATGCATTTTGAACAGTTTCTTTTTATGTGTCTTTCATATCAGTGTCTTACTATTATTATGTTTTATATGATGCTCGAGGAACATCTGTCAGTTGAAAAGAAACGCTCTGTTTTTTTAGACACCTAAAATCCCATTAAATCTGGGTCACTAACCATTCACTCATGTAATGTGACTATCCAGATGCATAGCATGTGGAGCAAACAAAGGATACTCACTTTACTATAACATTTGCTGGTGTTGCATATTATGCATTTTGTATGGGGACTGATGTGTTTAAAGATGCACAAACCATGTACATAGCAACTACTGTTTCATGAGCAATGGGGAGTGTTATGTGGAATTAGCAGCGTTTGTACTTCAACTTTACCCCAAATCATGGCATCAGTGATGAAACTCTGTTAATTCTGATCTTCACTATCAAGATGCCATATGAAAATCAGACTCAAGCCAGCATCTACAAAGCCTCCGTCTTGTTTCTAAATTTCCAGTAACTGCTATACAGAATATAATTTTCTATAAGGAAGAAACTGATGCTTGCACTGATCCTCAACTGCCAGATTACATACTGTACTCAGTTTCATGCCATATTATGAATAAGAACTTACATCCTTGTTAGAGAGTCCATTACATCATCAAATGTCTTGTTTGTCTGACCAACAGCAGCAAACTAAGATATTGGTACTATGACAGAATGTGGGAGAAAGCCAGAAAATAATATTCACATTTGGGGACTGGATTTTGGACATTTTAGCGAAAAATGACCTAAAGATTAATCATCATCAGAATAGTTGCAATTCATTATAATCACGGAAACTGAACCTCCAGAGGACAAAACAAGTAAACCAGAGAATTAGCTTCTACCATTCCTGCTGTAGAATGCATACTGTATATGGTGACTACCTGAGTTGTGTAGTTATTTACTTACGAAGCTCATACGAATAACTCTAAACGGGCGATAAGTGATGAGATATCACTGCGCCGCGTTGAAGATAATAATGGGCGTTCCGCAAAAGTTTATTTGTCTTTATCTGAATGTCGTCACACTGCCTAGAAACCGTTCGAAGCAACTCTGCTTCCAGGTCACACAACAGCAGAGCTCATTTTTGTTTATTAACTGTGAACCTTGAAAGGCTAATTCCTTCAGCTCAGTGTGATTTATTCCTTAAGACCATGGATCTGCATAAAGCCATGTCAATGAAACGATCTCACAACGAAGGGTCAATAAGTGAGTCGATGCCAATTGTGCTTACATGAGTGTTATCTCATTCTTTGACTGTTCATTCACCACATCACGTCGAACTGACATCAATTTTAAACTTCCAGTTACCACTCTTGTGAACATGAAGAGGGTGGGTTGTCATTATTTTGTAGTTGGCTGATTGATACATTGCTTGAATTTTTCTGGTGGTCATAAGGTTAGCGTAGTAATAATTCTATCCTGTGGGACCATGGAAGCATCCACAGAGGAGAGACATACATGAATGAGCTGAACAGTAATTTAATGCAACAACCCCTTGGGATTAACACAAGTTACAGCTCATTATTCAAAACAAAAATACAGTAGAAGCCTGATCAGTGGTAATTATAATTTGTCTCTTGTCTCTTTCTCTTTCTCACTCCACAAAATCTGAATCCTTTTTGATGATGAATTCATTTTGTCAAAGTATATATACTAAATAGTTAAAATAAATGTTAATTATAAATAGTCTGAGTTGACAATTAATTTGTTTTCTTAAAGGTGGAATATATACAAAAAGAGTGACTACGAGGGAAATAACAACAAGCAAATAATAAAGGTGGCATGGATGGCATACAGAAGCAAATTCATATTTCTTTTAGAGAAATCAGAATGTTTAGCAGTACCAGTTTTCTAGATGTAATAAATTATCTTGCTCTCTACAGCACACAGAAATGGAACCAAAAACATACTACGCCACCACGTTTAAAATCCACAGGGTGAAAGTTCACGCTGGATACAACTTGGCCTTGCTTCAACAGCTGCATTTAGGCTGCATAAATATATAGTAATTCTTGTGTGCAGCAAAGAATAACATCTATAATTCAAAGTAGTTATTGAGGGCAAGGTGGAAATAACAATCACAGAGCTGTCCCAATCCAAACTAACGGGCGTCATGAACTTAGATCTTAAAAGCTTGTGCCCTCTTTGGGTCCCAAAGGTCTTCAGCAGCCAGTGGGGCCCCTTGGACCCAGCACCAGCTCCAGATGATGTTTAGATGAGGCCATAAAACTCTAAATGGAGATGGGAGGCTAGTTAGCTTAATTGAGCTTTATTGGGCTTTCTGCTTCATTTGAAGACTGAATATTAAATTAACATGATAATTCAGGCCCAGTGTGTTAATGCCACTATTGCCCCCCCTCCTCACAACCCCACATTTTAATATCGCCCTGTAACTTTTATGGCTCCCATTGATTTAGCACTGCTTTTTATTAACTGGCTTTAATTTTCCATATTGGCACACACTTACACAAAGAAGGTTTTATTCCAATTGAGCAGTGCACTGTTACAGGATTATGGGTTTATGAGGCCATTTCTATTAAAAACCTCCCCTATTCTCACTGTGACATATATAGGCTGCAACACTGAGATGAGATCTAATATGTATAGGGGAGTTCTGAGGGCGGTTATTGGACCGGTGGCTCTACTGTAGTACTTGTGTCACGGGTGTTAGTGGAATGGTTTAATTATGTATTGTGACAAAGTGCTCCATTTTTCATAGTAATATAATAAGCATGATGGGAAAATTAATTATTTTTATAATTAAGAAAAAAATACAAACTACTAGTCGGGCTTTAAATTCTTAAAAAACATTGTGTATATACGCAAAGAATGTACTGTAACATAATCAGTTTAGCAGATGGGTCTGGACAGATTCACTTAAAACCTGCTTTTTACTAAGGGGATTTGGTAATGACAGTGATGGGCAATTAAGTATTCATACAGTGGGTCTAGATACAACAGCTGCATAAAACAGTAATTAATATCACTTTTTCATATGTATTTTCTTATTTTTGTATTGCTTTGGGGTGGCCTCCATGTTGCAGAACTTGCAGTCATATTTATCCCTCTGACTGTCCCTCCTAGTAAGTCTCAAAGCTCGGCAGAATCTGACCACACCAATACAGATACTCACTGCTATGCAGAAATCTACTGATGCTGTAGTGCACTTTTTTTTAGCTGACTGTGGATATAGCAGGGATTTACATACCACCAGTATATAAGTTATGCAGCCATCCGAGGCGCGATGGAAGAGTTTTGTTCTGTGGCCTTTAAAGGAGGAGGCTAAGAGAGCGCTACTGTCCTCTGGTGGCAGCGATTTGAACTTTGTAAAGGTAATGGCAAGTGGCCAGCAGCTGGAGGCAGTGGTGGAAGATACAAACTTGTTTTCAAAAAGAAAGGGGACTGAAAAAGAAAAAGTAAAATCTAGTGCGCAGAACTTGGCAGTACTGTTGGTAAAAAATGGTGAAGGTGGTAAAAGTGTCCTCAAATTTGTAATATTCATCTGAGATTGTCACTGCCTCATGAGTGTTGTATAAAGGTGCACTCAGCTGCCAGTTTATTAGGTACACCTGGCTATAAAGAATACTAATACAACAGTCCTGCAATAAATCTAATCTTCAGAATCATTCTAATGTTCAGTTTGTGTCAAAACTGTTTTAGAGAGATGCTGATTTAATCGTATGGTCATTTTAGCTGCAGCTGCAGTTTTTGGTGCTGTTGAACTGTATTGTGTTATACTGAAAGCTGTGTCTGTAATTTTGTCCACCCCATTTATATCAGGTAAGCTAAATAACAGAAACTTCTCTGTATAATGTAATACAGCTTAACATCACCACAAACTATATCACTGATAAGTGTGTGTATGAGTGACAGAGAAAGAGAAAAAGAGAGAGAGGAAGAGAGAGAGAGGGCACTCACTTAAAATGTAGATGGGACAACTCCACACAAATACACACTAGACAAATAGGGGCACACACTGCCAGTCTGACAAAAAGCCAATAACCCACCAGCACATTAGAGGTGAATTGCTTCCCGGATGCAGCCCCTTTTCCCCTCTCCTAAGTGGATGCATTATCATTTTGTCTGTCACAAAAAAAGAGGAGCCAAAGAATATGAATATGCGTTTACATCTGTCTTCCATTAATATGCATGCCTGAATCCACATCTCAACACAAAGCCAATTTTCTGGCCATCTGGGGGATGGCTGGTAGGGGTAATGAATATTCTTTATGAATATGTTTTATTTTGCGAGGTAGCGATACATCATGAGCACGCCGCTATTTTTCTCCCCTCACTCTCTTCTCTCTGTCTGTCCCTCTCACTCACTCTCTGCCTCTTGGAGCTGCTAGGGAACCTTCACTGCACAACTTGATGACTTTAATTAGACTGTAAAGAGGAGGGATGGATGGATGGACAGATGGAGGGAAGGCTGGATGGGATGAATGAAAAAAATATCTTTTACCGCACAGATTCTTTCTCTTTCTCCCTCTCCCTCTCTCTCTCTCTAATAGGAGCCTTAATAAGCCACACACCTGCTCTGAATGGTGATGCTGGAGAGAGAAATACGGCTGAAGCTAATAGCTATCATGACTTCTGCAGTAACTAGTCTGCAGTCCTGATGTTCATTTAATTACCAACGTAACTTATGGCTGGGGTACGCTCCACAGAATACTCATTGGTTTTACCATATTTTCTGTTTTCCAAACCAAACAAGCAAATTCCTCATACAAGGCTGGTTAAAAAACAACTGCCAGTTTTACCTTTAATTCGCAAGAATTTATCAAATCACAAAGATGTGTTACGCAATCACCTAAATCATTTTTGGCACAAATCCAAAAACTCCATCCCTGACATATGCTGTACTAAGGTACATGTTGCTTAATTATAGGGCACATGCGTTTTTATGACACCAAGTTAAGAGATGAGGATAGAGAGGTAGAGTGTAGGATATGTCAGCCTGTAGGCACCTTTATATGTCACATCAATGATTTAGACGTCAGTGACAGTATTACTGTCGCTCGCGAGTCTCTGGGGCCTTGGCACAGTCCATTGGCTAGTGGTGTCCTTTAATGATTTATGATTGAAGTTAGCCCGTGAAGTCCCCAGAGGATCCCCCAGAGCGAGAGGCGCAGGGAGTGACCAGTTTTATGGCAGGACTGGGAATCAATTATGCTAACGGTGGCTAATGAATGCACTTGAGGGAACTGCTCCCCGCACTCAAGGGCCATTTTTACCATTTGCATATTGATGGCAGCAGGACAGTGGCCACTTTCATCCAGCTGTGATGGAGCACCGTGGAAATGGACTTCTGTGTGTTCCTTTCACTCTCACTATTGATCGCTTGGTTTCTTGTTTGTTTTCCTGTTTTTGTTTGCTCTCTTTCCCTTAAATGGTTTAGGGTTAGCCTAAGTTTAGCCAGCAATGTAATGCTTACTCAGTTAACATACATCAGTATAAACGGACCACACAAACAATCTTTTCCCAACCTATTCACACTATTAAATACACCCAGTATTGCACCCTCAGCCAAGCCTCTCTCTCTTTTTCAATAGTCTGAAGTCATTTTCAATTAGGGCCTTTTTGCGGTCGGTAGGTGAAGAGTCCTGGAAGTGCTCCAGCATCATCCCCAATGGACTTTGATAGACACTGTATGCTTTAAGGGGAATAATGGTGAGGGCTTTTACTGCCACCAAGGTTAACATGCATTAAAGTCATCTGTTTGCAAAAGACAGACGTCTGGCAAAACTCCCTCTCACTCCACCAAAATGCATTAAGGTAAATAACGCCAGACTGAGAGAGAAATCGCTATGTCCGAAGCGTCTCGGTGAAGTAAAGAAGGCTATGAATATGAAATGTGCTATGAATAAGTTATGTGGTGGTGGTGGTGACACTGCAAAAAGGACTGGGGTGAGATCAAGGCTTTTTCAGAATGCAAGGGCGTTTGTCTTCCTCAGTCAAAAGATTATAAAAGTGATACATTAATTTTATATGTTTAAGGAAACAGTTGTGATATTTTGCAAATTACTCTCATTTGCCTTTTCTGCTGAAAGTTAAATGAGAAGATCAATCGATACATTAAATAAGAAGCTGGAGCCAGTGGCTGGTTAGCCTAGCTTAGCATAAAGACACAAACAGCTGGCAAAGGTTAAAAAAATCCATCTATCAGCACCTTTTAAAGCTCTTTAATTAACTATATTTTGTTTGCTTAGAGTCAAAACTAAAAGTTGTTTTATGAGGCATTATGTGCCACACTATTTCTTGGTTGGGTGCAGTGACTTCCAGTCACATTATTCCCCCATAAAACCTCAACTTGTCACTTTAATTCTTTGGTTTTTGCAGAGGTAAACAAACAAGATATATTGCATTAATTGGTGTTAATTTAATCCAGCCTACGCTAACCATGACTTGAAAAAAAAAACAATGAATATTTGCTTCAAAACAATTTCAGGAAAATTCACTTTACCACCAGAGTCAGAGAGGATCATACCTGGGGAAGATAAAGTTTGGACACAAATAAACTTCTCGAAACTTCCATGAGTGACGCTATCACTTGGTGGAATAGACAGACAGAGGCAGACAGGCAGTGTTGGAGGCTCCCACTAATTTGATCTATGATATTTGAAACTTGAGGGAAAAGAGCAGACAGGGAACGGTGGAGTTCAAAAAGAGGCCGGGAGAGAGTAAGAGAGAAGGTAGAGAGACTTGATGAACTGACAACAGACCAACTGTCTGAGCCCCTACAGAGAGGTTTTTCATTGGGTCACAGCACTGGACCGTGGTTCATGCTGGCTTGCCCTTCACAATCTGCTAATTGCAGAGACTTTGCTCAAGGTCATGGAGCAAAAGGAAATGCTACTGAATCAGATAAAACATGTGAGTCTGCCCCACAGAAAAGATCTGGGCATTCATTCGCGGGATGTCAAAATAATGTACATCGACATAAAGAATTCATCAGGAGAGGGGGAAATGCTCCTATGGCAGTAGCATGGATTGCTCCATCAGTGAACTTAATTCAAAGCTGATAGTTCTGCTATTACAAAGTTTAGTTGAATTTAAAAGCTGAACTTAAGAGGACTGTTGTCTTGATCGACCGCATGACATATTGGGGAATTATTTTTTTCTTTTTTTTTGCTTCGACACTCTGCAGAGGAGCATTTAATTGCATACATTTTTAATTTAAGAACTAGTTAAAAGTTATGACACTGAAAACTGAGTTTGAAGTACAGCGAGAGGGTGAATATATTTCCCACTGGATATTTCAGGGTTAATTTCTGCAAGAGAGCAGTGCTGTGTCCCTCAGCCAAATCAGTGGAATGTAGCAGTTCAAGGAAGGAGAGTGAGGTTAGCCAAAATCAGCATGATGAGATATTGACTCTTGGCTTGTAATTTCATTTTATGCACCAAGTGGCAAACAAGATATCACACTGTTCATAATCCTCAGCGTCCCTGAACACACACACGCGCCTCCCACAGACTCCTTCTTGTTATTAACTGGGAATCTAAAGCCGTATGTGTGCCTCTGTGTGGGAGGACAGCCTCGAGTCTGGGGTGTTCACACCAGGACTTACACCTAAAGGGGTAGAGTCAACACACACACATACACGCACACAAGCACGCTGGGGGACACACACTCGACTGCCCCACTAAGTCCCCCCCACGTCTGACATATGTCACTCCCAATCTGTTCAGCAGGCCACACATCTCTCCAGTGTCGCACTGCCGCTGTGGTATACAGTCAGGCAGAGGGAGAAACAGAGGAAGCTGAAGACTGAACAAGAGGGCACAGAGGGACAAAGACAGCAAGAGAGAGACAAGAGAGCATGAAAGAGGCAGAGAGAGCTGCTGCTCGTGGTTGCTGCCCTCTCCTTGCTAATTGGTGGTATGAAAACAACACCATCTGTTCTTTAAGAAAGTCAGATGCACAGTCTAAAAAGATGCAACCACTCATGAATACATTTACTAGCAGCCAAGGCAAATAACTCAACATCCCCGGGCTTCATACAACACAAAGATCTAGTAGGACGTCGGCTAGACAGGCATCTGTTATAGGTTTAGGGATTTTGAATCTAGTCATCGGTTGTTGCCAGGGACTCTTGAATAATGTAAACATACTGTATGATGATGAAGATAGTAAGAAGAGACCTGAGTCAGTGAAATATTTTTGTTCATGAAGGAATACTTCACAGTCAGCTCAGAATCCACCTGTAACCAGGCAAATTCATGCCTGCATCTTGGGCAAATTGACGAATGGCGGTGGATTGCCATCATGTGGTTGAGTAATGTAATCACACTGAGAAACTCAGCCTGGTCTGTAAGACTCTTTTTACTTTGGTTACATTGGTTACATTACAATTCAGTGAAGATAAATTAGCACTGTGAGACATGACGTGTCTCCTTTTATCAACCTAAACATTGATAACTAACAGTACTGTGGCAAATGGTGCAAAACTGCCAGGTTCTGTAACAGGTTTCAAAGCCAGTAGCTTCCTCAACCTCCTCCATACACATGTACATTCACAACCACTCACACTACACAATCAGACTCACACACACACACAAATTTACAGTAACTGGAAAATTGCACTTCTGTTTGTTTTGGACATGTATGCTTTGCATCTTTTTATCTATGTTTTATTTTGCACGTTGAGCTGAATAAGTATAATTTCATTCTGCTGAGCACATGTGTGGTCTTGAATGACAATTAGCTTTACCTTCAACCTTGTAAATGTAGGTCGATTCTGTTTAATTAGAGGTCAAACGTGCCTAAATATTGTTTCATTGCAGCACTATAATTCAAACTAAGGGTAGTTACTTGAATGTAGACAAGATGGCAGGTATGACAAGGATACCATCATGCCATCAGTATTCAATAATTATTATCAAAAAAACAAAAAAAAACAAGGTGTAATCATCCATCAGCCACAGGAAGGTTATATCAGAACCATTTAACAAATAAATGAGTCTATGCCAGCATCAGCTGTACCAGAAAGAATAAACCAGATCCTCTTGGGATTCCAGGCACACAGCTCAATGCAATGACCATGTTTTACATCGCCAATCTGTTACAGTGGGATCTCCCCTGCTTCAATCCCATGGATGATTAAGCGTGATAATTAAGGTTTTTGGACATTTTCCACAGAGGAGCAGACGTGGCAGCTGGTGACATTCATGCATTCCCAAACACAGAGGAGGGAATTACAATGAGGCCTCCATTCATTTCAGTGATCACAAAGTCTGCTCTTGGCACCAGTTCAAAAACAGTCAAGCTGTTGTTGAAAAGGACTATTTGTGGCATTCTTTGTTGCACTGTAGGCAATGTACCTTGATCTATTTGGGGAATTATAGAAACCATAGCCAAATATTTGGATTCTTCCAGCAGGGATATTAACCTCCTATTGCCCAGGAAAGCACCCATAGAGTTGATTGCTTGATATTTTGGTAAATATCTCTAATAGGCGTGACACAATATTAAAGCACTTTTATAGCTTGTCCTTTGTCAGTGTAATTAGAGTTGGACTCAATCAGGTAATTTAACTGTGAGATCCAAAAGTCAACATCAGAGATGTTGCAGCTGAGAGAAGCAGTCTCAAATGTTCATTTTATATAAGTGAACTAGATTTCTCTATGAGGACCTAGGAATAATATTTATAAGAGGTCACAAAACCAGTCAGAAGTTCATGTATGGCTATGTATGGGGGATTCATAACAATAAAAACAACATTGCTGATTTAATAAGTCATGGTCTCAGTTAAACACCCAAGATTTACTCTCTAAGGGAGAGAGTAAATCTTCAAACTAAACAACAGTCTCTGGTTTGTCAAGATGAGATATCTCTTCATGGCAATAATCGAGGATGGATCTGCATCTTCACAAGCACTTCCATATTGAAAAAAATACTGAATAAAAGTCCTGCATTAACTTTTACTTACTGCAGTTAAGCAGATTGGCAGTTTGATCCTGATCCTGAACACTGAAGCCCAGTCACTTCTGATGGTCCAGCCAGCGTCTTGCATGGTAGCCCCACTGCCATCTGTGTGTGTGCATGGATAAATAAGAGGTACAGTTTTAAAGGGCTGTGGTCTAGTCCAGTATTTTCAGCAAAATATACTTACAAGTATGAAAAATAAGAGTACAGATTATAGAGAATGACATCTTCAAATGTGCCCTGTGTGCGTGTGTGGGGGTGTGCGTAAGTGTTTTATACAATTATTGTATTTTTTTAAGTGAATCATGAGTTTTGTATATAAAATCTTAATCTGAGAAGAAACTAGCAAATATTAAGTTACCTCTCTAATAAATCTGGAGTAAAAGGTACATTATTTCCCTCTTAAATCTAAAGTAGCTTGAGTAGACATGTAAGGTAGCATGTTGATTACACTCAAATTTCGTTGTGCAGTGTAAATATCCAATGACAATAAAGATATATTCTATTCTATTCAGAAAATGAAAAAGAAAAATCAAGTACAAGACCAGCACAGAGTAGAATAGTGCAGTTAAATTTACTCAAGTACGTACAGTATTTGCGTAAATGTACTTTATTTTACTGATTTATAGGCTTTATCACTGAGGTAAACATAAAAGGTGAGATCACCAATCAAAACAAACCGTTGTCTTACCTTCAACTTTATAAAATAAACAGCTCAAACTCGCTTTTTTCTTTCGTCATTTCAATAGCTCCACACTACACTGAAATTACACAATTCGCTTTAAGGAACTTGCAACTTTAAGCTAGCTAAACCTCATAAAAGAGAAGAGTGCAACGAGCACGAACAGTAGATAACAGACGACTCGATTTCCCAGAATGCATTCCTCAAGCGGAAACGCCGGGAGACTCCATGGAAACGACAGGCTGGCGTGCTAGCCTTGGAAAGCATAGTTAGCTAGAGTTAATTCTGGATGTTGATTGTACCCTGCCCTGCACTGACTACGTTTAGTTTACAGGATTTCTGCAAAGATGAGTCGTACTCCTGATGCAAGAGCGAGGTAAGAGATATTCAATACGTTAAAAATAAAGTCCTGGGTAAACGTTTTCTGCAGAGGAACTAGTGCTTTCTAAGTTAACGTTAGCGATTAGAAAAACAACATCGAGAGAGCAGCGAGAATGAAGAAAACAGGATTAGCTTTCTGTTAAATCAGTTACATCATGTTTTTACGCTTTAAACTTTACACTTATTCCCAACCTGACTTGTCTTCACCTACCACAAGCCGCTAAAATGTACTTCCGTTAATAATGCTCAAAATAACGTGCACCAGCTAACGTTACCTACTGTAAAATGTCCTTTTGTTAAACAGTAAACACCTAAAACAGCTGTTAATAAAAGAAAACCTAGGTGAGTGTGTGTGTGTGTGTGTGTGTGTGTGTGTGTGTGTGTGTGTGTGTG